>CAJFCZ010000015.1:0-54598 GCA_904066245.1 Eimeria sp. OTU-Y
TGCCCGCCCTCCTCCCCCCCTAAAAGAGGCAAGAGCAAACACAATGTTCGAGGTGGCAATGTGTAAGGCGCTTTGTAGCTCTTTGAGAAAAAGGATGGTAACGAGGACAGTAGTGCTCTTGTTGTTTGTTGGCCGAGGACTCATTGATGCATGATGATTACCGCAGCCTCAGGCTTTTGCAACTCTCCTGCCGAACCAGTGTCTGGTCTCTACCGATTTTATCATACACAAAGAAACCTGGGAATTCTTGTTATTAGGTTGTGATGCACTTACGTTAAGCCACTAGGCCGGTCACTCCTGCATTTTTCGTCTTTCAGGTCTGCGAAAGTGGCACACCGTACCATGAGGACCTGGCTGAAAACCGCCCGAGTCTAGCCGCACAGTGGCATTTTTCCCTGTTTCTCCACACTCTCGCTCAAACTCCTAGATTCACCCCGCGGCTAGTGAGTTTGCTGACTTACTTGCCATACTCTCAGCCTGCTGTGCGAAAACATGGGCTCAGCATTGACGCTGAACCACGCCGCAAAGTGAATGTCCTGCCTTGGGACGCCGCAGCTTCCGTTCCCACGGGCGGTAGCGTAACCTGACCAAGCCTCCACAGTCGTCGGTCAATTCTGCACAGAAGAATCACAACATCGTATACCGGTGGCACCAAGGATCTATGGCTCTTGGCGACCGGCGTGGGCTTGCTAGTTTCAACCGAGAGCCTACGTGGAGAACGAAGCAAATTCAGGGGACTTCCGCAGGTGAACCCCGCAGGAGACCACCCCAGCTTCGCCCCTCTTCACCTCCGTGAGATAGATGAAAAGCGAAGGGGCACTCCGAACAGGCAGAATGGGGTACCTCACCGCTGTCGGAGACAGCTGCCCCATTCCCCAGGGGTTGAATAAGCTGAGTAATCCTGCCCTAACAGCCAGGATTTCTCGTGCCATTTAGCCATTAGCGAAACACTGCGAATTCAGAGGAAGCCTAGAATAATAAGCTGTTCCTATTCCAGGCTCTATTTACTGAGGCTCAGGTGGCCTGCCGCGCGCTTCGTCGGCGGTGTGTCTCCGTATAAGCGTCAGCGTTAAAAAAGCCAGGAGAGAGGATGGGTCCAAGCTACGTTTCCGATATTTGTTTCTCCTACACACGCTTGCACAGAAATTTCGCTCCACGCCCCGCTAAGACTCTTGCCCTATTCACAGGCCCCTAAAGACTGAGGAGACCGCCAATTGGGGATGGAACACATCCACATGATCGCTGTCCCTGGACGCTGAAGTGTACTTGTTAAGGCTTTTCCAGCCCTGCAATTTAATGCTTTGGGACGCGGGCTACCGGGCAGGGTGAGCCAGTGTGCATTCAGGAACTAGGGAAGCCTGTAGCACGCATTTGACAAAACAATTGGATGGTCACAGTTACGCGTATGAACGCTAACGCGACGCTGTTCAACATAGAAACACCGAACGATAAACGGGCTGCGAGGCTCTACACCAGCGGAATCCGCCATCCGACTCCCGCATCGCCAACCTGGTGCCTTCAGGGCATGCTTTGAACGGGAAACCATCATGCTTGCCCCTCAATTTGCGCAAATATGAACTGCTTAGCACCCCCAAAACCACGCCATGCTATGACAGCACCTACACGCAACAGGTAAATCGCACATTCGGTATTCGCGACCAGGGCTACCGGTGCGACTGGTCGTATGTTCGTCCCTGGTAAGGCACGCTTCAGCTGTTAGCAGCATTGAAAAGATTCCTGCTACAGAAAATGACTTTTAGAAGAATGCGGGCCGTGCTAATGCAATATGCTTATCAGACTAAACGATGTGCATTCCAGGGCATTCTGCACAGGCAAGATTGCCTTTATAATGCAGGGCAAATTGCGCAAGCCGCTTAGGACAAGCATCTGGCACGCTGAAGACTTGTAGTGATCAATTTTCCCGGCCTCCTGTGCCACTAACGGGTTCAAGATGAGACTCGTGAGAAGCCCAACAGCTTATGGACCTCAGTGCATCAAATGTAAGGATTTCGCACTTGGCGTTGGTACAACATTTCGGAATGTGCCTGCGTCGGTCTGTTCTTAGAATTCGCCGGGATTCTAGCTAGATCTTGAACTACATATCCGAGCATTCTGCAGTTTAGTAAAGAACGGCGCAGACCAGCTACACGTTTCTCTCTCTCGGCGCACCCTTCAGTTGCCTTCCGCGAAGCATCCCCGTCTAATCTGCAAATGGAACGGAAATTGGCCTTCTCGGGAATACAAACCCTTTCCAGCAACGCGTTCTCTTCACTGAAGCATAAGCCCGCTGAAAATGCCGTCTTTCAAGTCCAGGCCTTCGCTGATGTAAGCAGCGTTTTGTGGCCCAGGCTAATTCCGGAGCGAACCCGCGCACAAGGCCCGCCTCAGCGGAATCACGACGCTGGTAGCATTTCCAGTGAAATAAGCTATCCCATCCGAACAAGCGCAGCCAGAAACATCAGACGTTTCTGCTTACCAGTTTGCACAGCTTTTATGGCGGCATAAAAGAAGTTTTCATAGCCGGAAGGCCCGCCTTAGCATCACTTATGCTCATGAGGCCATCTAAATGACTTTAGAAAGTTCTTCCTTCTAGAAGGCACGCTTTGGGCTGTCAGAGAGATATGAAAATGGCAAAAGGCAGCGTCATCGGGGGAAAGTTGGGGGTAGCCGCAGGAAGAGCCTTAGTAATTCATGCCCAGTATGTCATCCCTCTCATACGCACGGGTGTTCTATCACTTTTAGGACAGGTGACAAACCGGACGAAGAGCGAAGGCGCCCTAACGTTCACGAAGCTTAAAAACGTGAAACTACGAGACTCATAGTGTTGAGCTTGAGAGTTGACCTCTCTAGAATTCATCTCCCGAACTGCTTGGCTTTCATGGATATGGCATAAGTTACAGCTGTATTATTGTCAGGAGACCGGAGTGGCCCGTTGTGTCGGGAAGGTCCCGGATAAGAGCCCTGACTCCGGCACTCAGCATGAATGATTTTTAGCGTGGTGCAGAGTCGTGGAGCTTGTCATGGAGCGCCTCTGTAGCATTGCGCTAAAGGCCATCCTGCCCGTTCTAAAAATAGTGCCTGACGAAACACGATGAGATTCAACCTCAAAAAAGCGGGCTGCCGGCGTGGTGAGCACCTGATCCGGAAACCACAGACTACGCGGTAGTGTCCGGCCTCTCAACCACAACACAAACTGCGGTACCAAAACTATCTGCGGATCCCTTGAATGCGTAAATCCGTATCCTTAAACACGTCCCCAATGGAATCTCTCCAAGGATTGAAAGTCATTACTACTAACCAAATTGCCGCGCGGTGGGTTTAACGGGCGCTACCAGTGACTGCGCTGTAAACACGCGCTGAATTTCATACAGGAATGCATGTGCTTTAGATGCAAGGTACAACTGCATTATCTTCGCAAGAAAGCGTCCTGGTAACAGCAAACACTCCACAGGTTGCCCTGTACCTACGTAAGCGGACAACTGCAGCGTATTCCACCTCCAATGTCAACCAATACTTATACTTCCCTTCAGCCAAAGGCGTAAGGGCATATAAATAATTACCTAGCTCTCTGAAATGTAGGGATCCAATCCAGATGGTTCGGCATGCCTGTATCTAGGGTCTTGGTGCACTTGCAGCTCAAACAAGGCAGATTGGGGACCCCTGAAAAACCACCACCTTCCTGCAGTCGCGTTCAACCCTTGTGCGCTGCAGCGTTCACGCAATTCTAGTAAATCGCCTTGCTTAGTGCGTCGAGTGCAGATCAAACGTGTAACGTATTGTGCTGCTTAGCTGCGGTCGCCAGGTCTGCTCCCAGCGCGGCTTTAGGCAAGGTGGCAGAAACCCATGCAAATCGTAGAATTTGGCAGCTTGCCGCCTATATTGCATTCCATGGGAATGGTAAGCAAAATTCTTTGAACCATATGGTTGCGGATGGGATCTCATAGAGTAACTTGTTGTCAACAGATGCGCCGCTGATGATACCTCACAATGTTTCAATGAATAACGTGCCAAGCAGCACTACACCAGAAGCAACGCAGAACCCGCCCCAATTCGTGGATATTATAAGGATTCAAGGGGAAGGGCAGTATAGCCGAGCTTACTTGAATTTGATAAGTGCTGCGAATCCATTCATCCCCGGTATGCAATTCTTAGGCAGCTGCCTCAAGTGCGCATACATCATTCACTGCTATTCGGCTTCTCACGATTGTTAATGTTCCATTAAATCATTAGCTTGTTGGCTGGACCAAGTGGTCTTCTCATCTAAACCTCAAGGCCTTTCCGCATTACCTGTTTTCTTCCACTCACCAAAACGCTTGATGCCTTTCACGTTAGTCGTGAACAGTATATAGCCGGCCATTCAGTTTGGGATTCAACGAAATGGTAGTTATACTAGCGAATGACCCCGCAGTAAAAGCCCAACACGTAACTAGGGCTGGAGTGTTTACTTTCTTTGGGCATTCTGGGTAGGTGTTCTATTGGCGAGAGCCACCCGTTGTTGAACTTAGAGGCCTAGCATTCCTTTAGCAATGATAGAACCGTGCGGACACGCTAGTGGAATGACAGTGCCCCATAGTAAATGATGTATAAAGGTTGGATTTCATCGCTGACTGAACACAGCTTGAATCCTCTAATGGTTGGTGCGTCGGGTAGACGTATTAAAATTCATCCAGTAGTTCACTATTACACTGTCGTGGGTTTGGCGCTCGCCTTCAGACGGGGCAAGCACATGCAGAGAAAGGAAATCCCCCTTTTATACTTGCTGGTGACGTACATGCCTTCCTCCGCACATCCGCATCCAGGAAGCCCCCAGTCAACTTCTCAAGCGCTGAAGTACAGCATTCGGAGGAATGCATAGAGGCTTCACAAGCAGGACGCTTGCTCGCCTTTCGTGATAATTGGTTACCCGCGTACCTGTAGTCGAAGAGAGTCGCATAGGCAGCATTTTTTCTCTAGCGCACCTTTTATGCTCGAACAGTGTGTGTTGTATCTACTCGTCTAGCCAGGCCGTCGAGCGCTCCCCTTTTCGGTTGCTATTCTGAGTTGGAAATGCCCAGAGAGGAAGGTTGGCACATGCGTTGGAGGGATTCTACTAGCACTAGGGTTGGACACATTCAGCTTCCTGCGCTGAAGTGGTGTTGAGCATACACCTCAACGCGCTACCGCTGGAAAAGCTATACCGTTCTGTTCCTTCGACGTCGTTAACACCGTCGCTACTTCCTTCGCTTAAGTGCAGAGGGTAGGCAGTCATGCCACGGCCATGTCACCGACTGTGCTCCGGTTACTCACACTGGGTGTGCGTGACAAAGGGAAATATATGAGCAGCTCGCTTATAACATTTCCATGTGCCGCTCGTATCGGCCGGGAAATCACATGGAATAGCTTCAGCCTTGCTCAGCCTCGCTCACAGCGCCATTTGCAGCGTGTCTTGCACAACCCCCCATACTCGGCGAATCCATGTGGAGCGTAGTCTAGAAAATACACTGGATCAGCCTCAGATTCCATACACTTTCCACCCAAGGCGGTGTACTGCACATTGAGGCAGAAAGCAGGGCCTAACATCGATGGTGCTGAATGACCATTGTGTAGGATGTAGGATGACAATGGGCTGGCTCAGCAATACTCCTATGGGAGGGTACATGCAGCAGGGTCACGGAACTTGAAGCGATACCCCATAACAAATCAGCATGTGCTCCTTCCTTAAGGCAGGTTGGCGGGGAAGGAGTTTCACCTTAGTTCCTGTAGGGGAAAGCGGAGACGCGGGCGGGCCCTCCCAAGTTGCAACACGTTGCCGTGCTCGTTGGCCTTATTCAGCCATTCGCATGAGCTGCATGAGTATCAGAGTGCGCAAGACAAGAGCTCCGAAGGGGATCCAACAATACAACCAGCCTCCCATTCCGCCCCAGGTTGCTTATGCATAGGTCACACTATAGAGCACCTGTCACAACATCTGTCGCGCGTCCCCTCTTTCATTGGACCCATTAGTACCGCAGACCAATATTAAGCACGTGAGCATTTTTCGGTGCCTGATATGTACAAGAATACTGATGGATTTATCAGCTTCTCACGCAGTTGTATCGACGGTCTCAGGTCTCTAAGGAAGCGTGTTGTCTTCCGTTTCTGCCTAAACAGCCTGTTAAAGTCGAAAATACGCCCACCGGCTTATCTGGGATGCGAGCGAATCTAGGTATGAGGTTGCCCTAGTGCGATGCAGGCACAGGGAACCTTTTACGGTGCATGTGTGTGAGAGTAGCCGCTACTCCAGGGTGGTTTCGACCGTCTACGAACTGCCTGCATCTCCTGCAGCAGAAACAGCAAGCAAGAAAACGCAAGCATCTGCACCTTCGCAGGGATGTTTCATCCCATGCAACTGCACGTACAATAGAACCATACACTAGCTACCCTAAGCACTGTAAGCACCCTAAACTCTGCATCAGCTTCCAGTAGTGTAGTGTATAGCCTTTCTATTGCAATTGACAGCTGAATTTGGGAAACCAAAAGTGTTTGCGCTTTACACACCCAATTCGCAGTGATATTGTCCCTTGCAAACGTGACTGCCGGCGTGTTGTCTCCCAATAGTTAAATTTACTATAAATAGCTCTCCTTTTTAAACGTGCTTTTCTATGTTTGCCCCACTTCTATACCCTTAGTATCGCTCCTTTATGCGATAGGAAGGGAACTGCTCAGTGCATACTAATTAAAGGGCGTGCGCGGCTACACTGATCGCCGCGGTATCGGGAACTGGACGCCACCATCACTGGCGAGTGTGCCAGACATAATCTTGCCCTTCGCGGGTTGTAGACCTAGGGATAACTCAAACGCAGCCTCCATATACTAAGAAGTTTAGGAAAAATCCGGAGCGGCCTTAGACGATGAGCTGGCAATTGGCGAGGACGAATGGAGGAACTGCGAACAAAAGAAAGCTACGGATGGGCGGGTTCTCAGTATCGCTTGTACCCGAACCTTCTTTTAAGAGAGAGAGGTGGAAGCTGCCTCTACAACAACATATATTTCCCTCAAAACGGACCGAATAAGAGTCAATTCTTCTTCTTTTTCCTTGTGAGGCACCTCCCTAGGTCCATCTTGCACAATACACGGGGGCGGCGAGCAACTGTTGTGACCCTCTAGTTGGTACTATGCTTCGAAGTACCCGCCCACTGCAGCGAATAGAAGAAAACCACAGTGTTTCTATATAAGTTTTCTTTTCGGTCTACAACAGGAATTTTTTAATCTCTCCCTCCTCTTCCTGACACCGCGACCAAAACGATTGGATTTGTGGAAGAGCAAACGAGTTGGCTTGACTTGCGACGCCATGTCGTATCAAGTGCTCAAACGCTCTCCCATGCAATCTAAGCATTGCTCCACCTTTTCTATTAACAATGTTGTAGGCGCTTGTTGAGCACTTCGCCACTCACTGGCACCCCGCGCATGCATCACCGCAAAGAGCGCTTCCAAAATGCCAGGTTGGCAGTCCTGCCGGCATTATAGTGAAACTTCAGTGAAAGTTCACTGTACCGCCCGTGTGTGGTTGCGTTTTCAACCCGTTGTCGTTTGTTCTAGCGTGCATAAGCACGGAGGTTAGTACAAGGGGATTTTCCTGAGCTTTCGCTTCATTTATCCTTGTTACTTCGCCCCGTGTCGCCCCAGGGAGGACAGGATGCACGGCATCCCATGTCGTCTCGTTGTGGCTCGCGGGGAAGTTGGCCAACCCCATACCCCTGCAATTCTGCAGACGTTTATAGCCCTGCTATCTGGCATTATAGGGCCCCATTAACTAAGAAGAAGAGCACCTAGCCATCGAAACTTTTCTTTCCCTTCTGTACTGCCTTGGTTGCCTGCTGTCCTTTGGTTTGCGCTCCCTTTGGCCCGTTTAGCGGCCATCACACCTCCAATATTGAAATGTTCTGAGCTTGAACGATTTTCATACCCGGCTTCTTCTTCCTCATGTGCAAAGGTGAGGGTAGCTTCTCCCCGGTTCTTGACACTTGCGTAGCTCGCTCTCTTAGCTGTTTGTTTCGCGGCTTAATTGTCTATCGAGTCACCGTCCAGCTACTGATTGACTCAATCTGTCAAGCAGAGGTCCACAAAAGCATTAATATAGAAGCTCCGACACAGTCGTAGGGATTCGCCTGCTAAGGGCGTGATGCGTCTCGATATAGCGCTCTACCGACAGCTTCCTGTGCTAAGGCTTCCGCGTTGTTATAGACGTAAGGGACTTCACCCCGCCCCTGTCTTTTCCTGTCCGGATTTGATCCGGAATGGGGGTATGCTCGCTTGGCAGCGCCACGGTTTTCTTCTTTCCACTCATTGCAAAGACGATGCCAGTTACAACGGCAAACTCTCATGTAAACGTTGGAGACAAGAATATGCTGGCATGTCATGAAAAGGCATGTGAACACGCTGCTATTTTCCGGGAGCATCAAAATTGAACTGCTGTCACGGAAAAAAGGAAAAATAATGAATCATTTTGCAGTAGAACCCCAACCGGGAAGATATTTTCCGGAGACCCCTCGTTCGGCCTCTCATCATAGCGCAAATGCTGAGAAGTTGACACCATTCCTCGAAATTGCCCAGCACGATTTAACTAAGAACTGCTGAGCTACTTTATGAAGCCATTTGGTAGTCAAAGGCAGAGATGTTCATATTCAGGATTGCTGTATGCCAGACTGCGACCCGAATTCGCCCCTGCCAACAAAGCAGCGTCACCAACACTAGCAGGAGCCGTCGATATTCGCGTAGGACGGCAGTGAGGTGGGAAAGCGTCAAAACACACACGTTAATAGTACCCCAATCGTAGGAGGGCAGTGAGGTGGGAAAGGGTCAAAGCACACACGTTAATAGTACCCCAATCGGCTTCCAACTTCGTCGCCTGCCCGTAGGTGTCGCTAGCAGGTCGTATAAGGGTCTACGGGAAAATGAACGCAGCAGGCGGCGTGTCGTGAGTTGCAGTAGTTGCTGCGTGTGTCAAACAAGTGGTTGTGTTTCACTCGTACGTGCTCCCATTATTGCAAGATATATCTACCAACCTTTTGCAGAGCATGCTACAGGCGATACCTTCAGGCCTTTCAATATAAAGATTGATATTGCAGGCATCATCTGCTCAGAGAATCGAAACTGCTCAGTGTGTTTGTACAGCCTAAAGCGCTTTTAAATTTGAAGCGAAGTAGAAGTGGCGTGCCCACCCTCTGCTCTTCCCGTAGAATTCGCTTCCCTCAGACCCCTTTCACTGGTAAGCCCGTCAAGCGATGACCTTCATTACCAAAGGTTGGCTTTTCAGCGTAGCCGTGTTAAGGCTACTTTTGCTGCTTCGAAGATACCGTCGCCTTTACTGTAATTTGATCCTCGTGGATCTCATGCTGTCCAGCTGACCAGCTAAGCGCAAGTTCCCTAGCCCCCGCTGTTGCGTGTCAGTACCTTTATGGCAGTGACTGCTCGCCTGCCCATTAGCTGCACCAGTCACGCTTGTTTCTATTAATGGCTAATCGTTATGCTTCTTATTTCCACGCTGCCTCTTCGTCCTTTTTCAGCGTTATTCATAAGGTAGGTAGAAGCAAATGGTACTAACCACTTGGCTAGACTGTATTCCCTGAGCATGCGCATGAGGGTAGTGTGCCTAACCCGAGAAAAGTGCCCTGGAGCACATCACCAGGCCATCAAGCGTAGCCCAAAATTTCCAGAACATTGACATCCGTTTCCGGGAATTCGTGCATTTCCTTCCACAGTTCATCATAACTGTTTGTGCATAAAAATTTCGCCTTCTGGCTAGGTGCCGTCTTGTACTCCGCTGGTGGAGCTGAAACGCCCGACGAAGAGAGCATCGTGGAGGAGCGAGGACAGGGGCTTCTGCCCGTCTAGTGACATGCCTTCAGGGGAAGGAAAATGAAAATGCCTTTTGGCGGGTTTCATAGCCTACATTGAGTCCCGTTGCGCCATATTGCGTAGCCTGAGGGACGCGTGGCTATGCCCCTCCCCACAAGCGTCTCTTTGCTGTATCCTCAACGGCAACCTTTGTCCAATAGGTGCATTTACACTGTTCCAGATTTATTGTCGTAAATTCAACCACTGAACCGGGTAGCACCACCGATTATGCAATGCAATTCTGTGGGCCACAACAGCTTCCCAAATGAAGTTTTTCATCATTGTATGCTGCGACAAAAACCTCCTCACAACTCTAAAGAATTCACAACCTTTTAGCGGAGTTCCTTGTCGAATTATCTGGGCTGGGAAGCATTCACGTTTGCTCAGAGGTTTGACCGAAGCTTGCACATGAGTGCGCAGGCTGTCCGGCGGTGCCCCCAAAGCCCTTTGCTGTGGTTCCTTCAATCCCAGCAAGGAACACTTCCTGAATTAATATGCTCTTCTGGACATTGCATACGGCCTATGTTGTAGCAGCACTACAGCCATTCCCTTGCTCATCAACCTCTCAGTGAACATGAATATGGTGTTATATTAGGAATGTCTAGCCATGCCTACTTTGTACACAAGCGGGGAAGCAGATAATAAGGGAATCAATAGCGGATTTCCCCTGGGGACTCACAGAGCATACATCACGGGAAACATTGGGCTGTTTGGATAGTCAAGACACTGCTCTGTGTGCTTTGTACAGTGAGGTCGATAGTAACGAAGAATAGTGTGACTTCCACAGGCAGTGCTCATTATCCTCCCAGTGAAAGGCTTGTCACAAGGGCATTACAAACCTGCCCCTATGGGCAGCTTGACTACTGGGAGGCGCAGAAGCACGTAACAACCAATGTGGTCTGCTGGCTGTATTCCAGCAACGCTGCCACAAGAAGGTTTGGCCTCGGGCGAAAGCTGCATACTCCAGGAAACGCTGTGTGGCTTTGCCTTCACAGCCAAGGTTTTGAGGGACGGATTAACACCGGTTACGCTAGTATACGTTTTGTTGCAAAGGCTGTACTTGCCGCCGAAATTCCTTCAACTGCGTATCAGTCCAATTCATACCAATGCTGTTCGAAGCAACTGTGCTGGGCGAGCACTGGCAGGTGTAGGAATTTTAATGGCATCTGCCTGAAAAAGCACATCTATGAACTAAGCACGATTCCTATACTGATGATTCATCGTTTCCCTTGTGGGTGGTTGTCCTCGTACCCAGTGCCTAAAGAGACTTAGGGCGGCAAAAAGGAGACTCGATACCTACATAAGACAGGGAGCGGTATGAAAAACGGCAATAGTGCTTGGTATGGGTCTGTTTGAGACGCCATACCAATGCAGCGAAAAGCTAAATGTTGAAAAGCGGCTTTATCCCGCCATGGGACGAAAGTCTGCTAGGAAGCAATAGGTAACAGGAAAGCGCGAAGTAATCACATGAAAGGAAGAAGGAACCCAGTTGAGCACCCATTCCTGGGGTAAAAAAAAATGTGGGCCAGAGCATTGTGACTAGTGGGCTCGAATATATGCACAAGCTGGAGAACGAGAGCCTCACGGCCAAGGGACGGCGTAGGGCCTCGTCATGAAGTAAGTGTCTGGACGGACTCACCTAGTCATGGTTGTTTTCCTTTCACTTCGGAGTTCACGTGCCGCACAAAGGGTTTCAACAGAGTGATCACCAGTGTATCTTCAAAATATATCCGAAGTTGAGTGATGCAAACTAGCCCCGGTTGACCAACGCCCGCTAACTCGTTCCTTGGCGTAGAATCCCGTTCAACAATCGTAAATGTAGTTTGCGCAAAAGGGAGAACCTAAACCCAACTGTAACAACATTGGAGGCCTAAAAGTGAGGAGTGAACGGAAACGTACAACGGTAAAACTGTTAGTTGCGTTGTTATTGCTAGAAGCAACTCTCAAGTTATCCAACAGGTTTGGGGCCTTTCTTGCTTCTTACTGAAAACTGTACCTGGATATTCGTAGAGCATTGCTGTGGAAATGCATGCTTTTAGAGTTATTCAAATATGGCGAACTCGTCAATTATGTTGGAAGCTGCTCATTTCTTGCTGCTCACCGCCTCTGTGTTGGGTTACTGAGGGTTGGATCTGCACAGATGCGGGCGCACGGCGGCTTCCGTGACGATACCAAATGGTTACCTTTACCTTCGAGGCTCATTTCCTCTTCGCCGCCCTCCTGCTTTTTTTCGAGTCAATATAAACTGGATCATACGTCATTTCTTTCATCTTGCCAGAAAGGGTGAGCCGATCAGCCGCGGTGCTTCGCGCGGAGTGGCGGTGATCCGCTCCACCGCCCCTCATATTCGAGGGCTTAGAAAAATGAACGTTTTCACCCTTCCAGTCAGATGCTTTTTCAGTGGGTTTTCGCAGAGATGGGACACTTTATCTCCCAGCACAAGCCTTTAAGGGAGCCCGAAGTCTCGTCGATGTAATGGCGTTCTGGCCAGGTGACCTTAAGACAGCGCACAGAAAAGGATACGCTGGGGAGTTTTTTTGGACTTTTTCGGATTTTTCCCTGAGATTAATGAAGGAATTGTCAATTTGCCTCTGCATTCCTTGGTGTGTTGCACCCCGGAGTGATCATAAGCCCCTGTAAAGCTTGGCAGCGTTTCGCTCGTCGCCCAGACTTTCTCTTTCCACCTATTGTATCCCGTGTATCAGCTGAATCTTCCCCACACTTCTTAAAGGCGGGGAGAAACTCAGTTGAATATTGTAGGGGCAAAAATGGCCAAGACTCTAGCAACAAGTGGGGACGGGACACCCATTTTTGAAGCCCTGCAGTCAAGTACTACCACAGTTCTACCGGCGCCAATTCGCACACAGACACAACCGCTACAGCAATATCAGACAATCCAGGAAGGCAAACAGGATCAGCAAAGGCTGTCTACAGGGGGGAAAGGGGCGACTGATGCTGCGTCGGAAGGGGGTCTTCGCAACTCTTTCACCGAGGATGGAGCAATAGTTGTTGGCATGCTCGTCCAGTGCGGCGAGTGCGGAAAGAAATTTATCAACTCCTACTATTTGGAAAAGCACATTAACAAACGGCACAGGGGGGATTTTCGCCAATCAATTGTTACCCGACTTGAAAACCCGCAGATCTCAACACTTGGGACGAATGCCTTTCATCAGGCTTTTGACTCAGTCAGAACCGCCATCTCAGCACCCTTAACAATTCTTGAGCAGCAACAACAACAACAAATTACGCAGCAACAGCAGCTCCTTCAGCAGCAGCAAACCCTGCAGCAGCAACAGCATCTCCTGCAGCAACAGCTCAGTCTTCTTAGCGCCGCAGCACTAAGGGCGTCTGATATTCCAAAAACGGCTAATGAAAATCCTCAGCGTCCTCCAGTGGCAGCGTCTGCTGGAGGCGTGCTCCTTCAAGAGGCTGGAGCTACCCTTTCTTCCGCACCCGGTAGGAACAGCTCTGCATCGCCCATCGGAGATGACCGAGAACAAGCAATGGCTGAAGTGAAAAGCGACGTCCAAAGAGAAATTCAGAAGGCAGTCAAGGTACGCTGCGCGAGAATGCTATCAGATAACACCTGTCTCATTTCTTCGGCTTCTGCTTAAGCTTCCCAATGGAGAGGCCAGCTACTGCTTTCCCCACCCCACACATGCGAATTCGTAACCCAACTATTGAAGCATTTGATTTGAAAGTTGTCATGGTTTTGTTAGCTAAAGCTGTGCCTGTTTGCAGACGCTGAAAGACACGTTTAAGGACGAGTTGCTGGAGTTACAGCAACAGCTTAACAACATCGAGGCAAGCCGCTAATACGATAGATTGCACAAGAAGACAGAAAGCCTCTGCACAGCTCTAGCGCAGAAACTCTCTAGGATGCATGACCGTACAGTGTAGCACATCTGTGTTTGGATCAAACTTCAGCCACCACAACATCGCGACACTGCAGCCGTGCTGCTTGACGAACTGAGAGATGGACCTCCAAATGAAGCGAAGGTTGGTGTTTCTCCGAAGAATGGACAATCAGTTGCTACGGTTGACATCATCAGCTATTTCGACCTAGTTGTGCCGGAAGCATGCAGCCAGGCTACTTTGGCGCGCCATTGTCTTACATTTGCTAGCATTGGGATAAGGCAGTGCACGACGTTGTTGCACAACTGTTCTTCAGCACTGTCTGTTCTCTATTTTCCTGCACAGAAGAGTCGGATAAGGAAAACAGGAGACGCTCCTTCTTCACACACGACGGAGTACAGGGTGCGCGCGCACAACGGGAACAGAGCGCAGCACCTAACTTGCAGGTAGAGAATCATTCCCAATGCCAACTTATCTGGTAATGTGGACCTGAAATGTGCTGGTTTGTGGCTTGCTCCTGCAGCACTCAAGCTCGATGCGACATTGCTCTACCCCGTCCCCTCTTTCCACCACCCGCTCTGGCTAGTCTTTCTCCACTGAAGTTCCTATGCCTAATCATACTAAACCTCCCGCTCCCAGCAATCATCCCGCATAGGCTTCGCAACACCGACTGCTAGGCTAAGGGCCTCGAAATAGTGCCATATATATATATGTGCTCCAGAATGCATCTGAGCACCAAAGTTATCCTTTTAGAAATTCGCGTTCCTCCGGTAGTTTGGAACACATGCGGTGAATCGAGTGCCATATTTAGAGCATGCTCGCATGAGTTCTTCTCCGTTGGTGTAAACTGCGGCAGCTCTCTACACAATAGGGATGAAGCTCCTGCAGGCACATGGTGTACATTTCAAATCACCCCGTTTCCCTCAGTGCTGCATGATGCATCCTGTTGAGGGCAGCCCAGAGGACCAATCACTCAGTTCCTCGAATGGTACCAAGATTCTGCGGGACACAATGGTGCACATAGATTGGAAGGAAACACGATTACAGACGTGTACGTGGCAACATCTCATAAGGTCTTTTGTTTGGATATTATCCCAAATTGCATGCAGACAGCAGCGGAAGCAGAGGGACTTGCAGGAGTACTTCTTCCACTTCCACTGAACGTTGTAGCGCAAAGGACGGCAGTTCTGAGGTAGCCAAGCAATGCACAAAGCGCGGAGGAGATAGCTACCATCTCCAGAGAAGCAAGGGAGGGTACCAGCACGGCTGTGGAAGGGGAGAAGCTGAGGGACGCCGCGGTGGGTCGAAGACCGCAAACAAGAATACTAGACGCAAGCCAACAAAGGGTATCGACCAACGTGACCAAATGAAGAATGCTTCACGACAGCCATGCGTGCCCTACAGCGACGACGATAACACACATAAATCCAGATATCCCCAGTACAGTTATGAACTTCCTGCGGGAGGGATGCCTCAGTCGGCTGCTGCAACAGGCCCTGAAGCTGCCAAGGAAATGCGACGGGCCATCCTTTGCCTTTTGATGTACTCGCACAGGCAAGCCCACAAACCTCAGCGCAAGCGGCATAGCATAGAATGTGTAAACAGTGCGCTGTGAGCGACTTTGTAGCCATGTGTAATGTACTGCGTACTGCAGTCCGGCGTGCTTGTACAATCTCCAGGGGGTTTGGTATGTTGCGCCGCCATGTGAGTCTGCAGAGAGTTTATGGCCAGAAGTCAGCTGCCTGACGTGCTGAGGCATAACAACAAGCCTCCTCCCGACGAGGTGGAGAAACAGCTCGAGTTACCTCCAGGAACTCTATCCTGTCAGCTAGCCAACTACCTGCTCCACCCAGCCGTACCCGGGCAGCGGTCTGGGGTTACAACTTCCAACGCACCCCAAAACTCTGACAGCCTCAATTTGCCGTGGCCGGCTCCACACGGAGTTGGAGGATGCTGCTATCACCTACACAAGCCTCCCCCGCCCCCCAGAACGTTCTCTGTCAGAGCAAAATTACAGCAGCTCATACAGCGGTTCGCCAGTAAACCGGCAACTTCTATTGGCTGCCCTGAGGCTCAACAGCAAAACATAGCGGCAAATGGCCCCTTACAAACTCCACGTCAACGGTGGACACCTCCTTCCGCTGTGGCTCCCCCGAAGCTGGCTACGCGCGATTTAGGAAGAAATCCCCCGATACGCCTGAATGGAGCTCAGTTGGTAATGCAGCATGGAGGCCAAGGTGGGGGCGTTGCATTACCGCCGGTAGGGGCGCAGAAGCAGCCTCAACAGATTTTGCCCTACACCATTGATGGAGGAGCAGCTCAGTCCCCTGCAGGAGCGCATCCCTTAACGATGAATACGCCGAGAGTACTTCCTGGGGCTCATATTGGCCCAGCACCTCGCAGCGAACCCCTCGGAGTAACTCACCTGGACAATAATAAAAGTGGTTTAGAGCGCCAGCATTGCGCAGAACAAAATAATGGAGCCCGTGAGAAGTCGAAGTCTATCACAGAGAGGGAGGTAGGGGCTGTTTTACCTGCTCTTGCTTGGGGCGGCGAGGAACCAATCCCCTCAGAGGAGGACCTAGCATTACCTGAGCCTAAATCTCCGTTCTACCCGACGAGGAACCCAACGGATGGCAACAAGGGGGCCCCAATCTTCCCTCCCTGCAGTAGCTGGACTCCCATAGAGCCGCCACCGACAGCAACGTCTGTCCCTCTTTCCGTCCTACACGCAGCGTTGGCAGCAAACGGGATGGCGCTTCCATCGCACACAGGCTCAGCTGTGCAGACGTCTGGAAGGCAAACAACATCACAAGCTCCGCATCAGCAGACAAACAATCAACTGTCCCCAGAGAAGCACCATCTTCCACAACCGGTTTTCACTCAACATATGGGGCCACATTCGTTCGGTGGGGACTTTGCAGGAAGCCGCCTTCCAGCAGCATCTACAAATGAAGAGCTAAGCGCAGTGCAGCTCAGGGCCCCTGACAGCGCTCTTGGAGTTTTTGGAGGGCCTGCAAGCGCGGCTGCAGCACAGGGTCAAGGGGGTCTCCACGGAAACACGGAGTATCTGCCGTCGGCTAGGGGCAGCAGGACGCTTCCTGAAGATGCTGGATGGACTACAACGACGTACCAAGCCCAAAATGATCTTGGTCCTTGGCAATTCGCTGGGCTAACGTGATGCGACACCTCTCTGTGTTAGAGGAACAATTTGGTGCTCCTTGTACAGGCATTTCTAATAATACATAGGAGGATATTAACCGTCTTTGGCATGCATGAATGAATAGCATTTGTTAGCTGTGCCAAAGATGATCAGCATCAATGAAGAATGATTGGACGAGTACCAAACATCCACAGATGCTGCTGCAGCCTCCTCTATTGAGCTGTACGAACTACAAATATTCTCCCCCCAAATTGGGTGATGCCATCTGTGCTACGAAACGCCATACTTGTCTTCCCACCTCCAACAGTAATACGTTTTAAGTGTAGCTGTGCTACTACTGCCCACTGCATGGATAATCTATTTCTGTCTCGTCTCGTCTCGTCGCTATTCTGCCCGCCAGATTTTATGGGTTTTTCAAGCTGTGCCGCATGTGGAGAAGGTCCGTCACAGGCGTGTAACATGACAACGGGAAACTTCCCTCGTGGAGCCGCATATTATCACTGCGGCTGTGTAGTTTTGCATTGTAGCGCCTGTCACTCCTGTAGTCTTCGAAGTATAGACGACAACTATGCTCTTCCAATGGATGTTAAAAGCATTGACAGCAATTTCGTGTCTGACAAACAGGATGCTCCTCGCCCGCTCTACAGAACTCGGGCAACACAGAGCTCAAGGAAACCACTACAGTATCTCGTGGCTGAAGATATGCGTAGCGTACACGGAGTAGCCTCCAAACCTAACCTGCATGTAAATTGTGTACTTAGATTTACTATAAAGTGGATGCCATAAGGGTTTGAAAGTGCCGCCGCAAGAACTGACTGCCTCATCGCAACAGCTTGAGACCTGAGTGACCTCGTGGGGCTGCGTGAGCCGGCTGTTGAGGGCTACGGAATACCATCAAACTTTATATGGTTTTTTAAAAATGCACGTACCACTAATTTTAGTGCAAGCATTTCTCCCAGTTCTTGGAAAAGAATTCGCATTCTCTCATTCTCTGAGTCCTGCCTGATCTGCTGTGTTGCTGCTGCTGCCGGTACGCTGGCTACGCTGCACTGCTTCAGGTGCTAGGCTTGTACGTTGCTTTCCTGTTCCCTGTTCATAATTATTCGTTCCAATCCGTTCATCGATACGTGTGCGCTTGTTTTTGCTCGTTCGAGTGTAGTGCGGTAATAAAGGCACAAGACACTAGTAATCGTCCGACCAGTCATTATACTTACTGCGAAAGACCACTCACTCTACAGTCAAAATGGATGTAGAAAGCGAAGAACCAGGCAGCCCAAAGTTTGCAATTATCACACCTAAAGGGAGGAGCCACAGCAGCAGGGGATACACAGGCCCTGGCATCGCAACCTATGTCGTCGATGAGGAGGGTAATACAGAAAAGTTTGCTGGCGAATACGTCGGAGGTATTAGACATGGGGCAGGTAAGCTGCTAAGTACACCCTCATGTGGCAAGCTTCATGGCTGAGAAGAACATTATGGTGGCTGCTAAGTGAATGACGGTTTGACAGCCACAGTCTCGTGCAAAACATGTTTTGTAGGCAAATTGTCCCTACATCGTACAGCATAACAGACTGTCTAGGAATGAAAGCCCTATTGACAGGAAAGGAAATTATTTAATTGGTTTCATCGTTGGCCTTTGAAAGACCGCAAATGATGTAGCAGTTATGAGTGCGCATCTGCACCGTTCCCCTTCGTAGGAGAGTATCAGTTTTCGGACGGTTCGCAGTTCAACGGTAGCTATGAAAACAACAAAAAGAGTGGACTTGGTGATGCCACATACAAGACAAGAGAAGTCAGCGAGGAGGACGGTAACATCAATATCACCTTTCCAGTTGGAGATAACAGTGCAACCGGATATGAGGAGCACGTTTCGGGTTGCAACAATGACCATGCTGGTCATTTTCGTTAAGATCAGCCCTTAATATTACGCCTCACAATCTGATGTATTCATGTCTCTTCCTTTTTTGTAATCTCTAGAGAACAAGTGAGACGTCCAGACACATTTTTGTTTGCATTAACCGGTTGTCGCTACCGATTGCATGCCTGGCACATTACCTGCGTTTCTCACAGGAGAACCCCGCGTGACCGGTGAAGCGAGATATTTGGGTCACTTCATTGAAGGGGCGCGGCAAACACAAGGCTGCATGGTGTATCATAATGGGGATGTGTACGAAGGTACCAGCACAAACGACACTCGAAGAGGCGCAAGGGTACAACACGCCTACGAACGCGGCAAAGGGCAAACTCCTGTATTGTCTATTCTTGCTTTAAATGCCACATACGACAGGGGCATTGCAAATGTTTATGCAGGGGAGTGGTTGGCTGGCCAGAAGCACGGTGAGGGTTCTTACCGCTTCAGTGCTGACGGGTCTGTTCTTTCTGGCCATTGGGTGGCTGGGTCCTTGAAGAGGGGCCGTTGGCTCCTTCCTACAGGTGCAGCGTATGTTGGGGACTTTGAACTGAACAAACCGAATGGAAAGGGAGTATGGGTTCTGCCTGGCGGTAGTCAGTTGCTTGTAGAATACACACAACAGGTCGGTGAACAAGCTTGTTCTCAGTGTTGCTTTTCACACTTCTACTTATGTCAGCCCCACGCCACGCATATGCTTCACTGGGCACATCTGTTGGCTGCTTTAAAAGCAGAAGGAGCCTCAGATTTCTTCCATTGTGCTATTCAACATGCGTTTGTGTGTATGTCTATTAATTACCTGTTAGAGAAGAGAAGCATCTCATCATGGAGGGAGCGAAGATGTCACGGCAGAGGAGGGAGACGGGAATGGGAAATACGAAATAGAACAAATGCATATGCGCTGCATTTGCAGCGTTGCTACCAGAGAATAATGAGCTGCAGATTTCGTTTTTTGCCGGCTTCGCAAGTGACCGACTAAATGTTGATCTTTGAGGGTGAAGGATGCCGTTGGATAGTTGTTTCCCTGAAGATATATACGCGCACGGCATACCCACGGCTAAAAGCGTTTTATTGTGTGCGATAATGTGCTGACACACGTACATAAACCCTTGTATCTCTAAGAACGGAAGCAGTGGCTCCAATGTGAAGAGTTACTTTCTAGGCCCACTGGATAATGTGCTGGCCTCCCCTGGGGTTGCCCATACAGGCAAGACCCATGCCAATGCTTACTGCCTATGCTTTAACACATGACATTGCTATTGAAGTCGTGTATAACCAACAGCTACACCAATGAAAAGCCTATGCTATATACGAAGCAACATAAAACCATACATCGGGGACATTCTGGCTTGAATTAGCGGATATTCCTAGATACAAATGTTTCTCGCTAGTTCCCTGCAGTCGTTAGCATTTCTGGCAAAGCTATCAGAAGGTAGCTTATTAACCATGCAGCTTGCAAGGAGAAGCTACTACAGATACACTCGACTTACCGCATCGCTGCCGTATGCACAGTAATGCGGCGCTGCGCTATGACTGCGAAAGATGCCCACTAAACCGTACAAGCAGAATATTGAGTGGAGAAAGAGAACTTTATCCTCCTAGATCCTAAAAGGCACCAAAAGCGCTGAGCCGTTTGCGTGTATAGGAACTATCACTGGTGGCCAAAAGAAGATGTCACGCAGAAACCGTTTCCGCGTGCAGGGGAACCCAGGGCAGCAGAGGAAAAGTTTCCCACAAAAGCCACCTCTCTAGAGTTTCTAATCAAGAACAAGGAAATTAACATGTGTAGTTGACGCAAAATGCTAATGCGCCTAAATTCGAACGCAAAGAAGTAGCAGCAGCCATTCATTCTTACGGCTGCATGCCTGGGTACTGCCCATGTGCAAACCTAGACTGCTTGCTGCTTGAGAAGAGAAACACCCCACTGACACTCCAGTAGCTCTTTGATACTAAACCCTGTAACTGATCAAGCTGCAGCGGAACAGCAGAATTACCTCCACTGCTCGTGGTGGAACAAAAGCCGATTTAGCGGAGACAAGCGGCCCACAAGGTAATGCGTCGCTCCATTGCTTATAGTTTTTACAGCACTTGTTACCCCTTCGCTAGGCGAAGTTTGGTAGGCGCTTCAGCTTATGCATAGATGGGAGCCTTTGAGTGGTCTTCATCAAAGCCAGCTTGAACAGCAGTCGGGGAAACATGCGTCCATACTGTAGCAGCGGATAGTGGGATCGATGACTTCCCGCTGCTGCATGCTTATACTAGCATAAGCGGAAGGTCTAACTATATAATATATGTTATTAGGCGTTCCATTTCTGCCTCATACGTAGAGATTATCAAGCTGAAAATTGAGTAACTGGCTAGCGATAGGCGAACATGTGCTGCAAGGGCTTCTTTACAACAGTGAGCGTATTGATGTCTAGCCAACACGAGGCACCGCTTCCAGAAATGCCTGTCCTGAACATCTTCTACTCCGTATAGTGGAAAAAGTACGTCAAAACAAACCGATTTTATCTGAGGCGTTCAGGTTTTAAGGGACGGCTGGCTGGTCAGAAAGTGCTTTAGATTTGTTGCCCTGGCGATACATGCTGGATAAACCGACGGCAATGAAAGTGCAACAAACATGATCGGGAATGTGGGAGAGACCAGCGGATTGCCATCTGAGGAACTATTGTTGAGGGCCTACTCTGAAGGACAAAGCGGATAGCCGCGGCGCAAAATGGGGCATGGCATGGCCACTGTTCTGGCCTCCACAATCGTCTTCGAAACTTTCAGGTCCACAGAATCACGTATCTAAGCGCGTCTGGCGTATTCCGTTCCCATTGGGACATTCGCTAGCTTCATGGCCTCTTTTTCTGCATCGATAGCAGGTGCGCCTAAGCGCTAGTAATGCTCTGTCAGGTTGAGGTTGCTGCTGGTGATGTTGTTGGGGTGGGTAGTAGCAATGGGGAGAAAACGGGAAAGGAGGTAGGCCGCCAGGACCACCCTGAGATACAGTCCCTTCAGGCCGTTGCCGGGGCCGTAGCCGCTGGCGCATTCGATGGGGTTCAGCGGGCAACCAGTGGTCCCGTTCACTTGTCGGTGCTGTTGCTGCTACTGGATGATACGTGTAATTGGAACAGCCTGGCCTTCCTGGTGGCGCATGCGCATGGGCCATCACTTTGTGCGGTAAAGGAGGAGGCAACAGCAATGCCACATTGTTAGGCACTCCAACGCAGCTTTCAGAAGCAGCATTGACAGGCGCATTTGCCGTGAGCTTTGCCACTGGCTCCAGCTGTTGCATAATTACCGTACCCTGTGAGGTCACGTTTGAGCAAGTCTTGCTGCCGTTGTAGCCAGTGGAATGTGCATAAGGATCCGCAATTCCCGATACGCCATATGGGTCTTCTAGAGGTTGAACCAAACTGACGTTACCATGGGGATGTGAACTGGCCGATTGTTGTTGCCTTTTTCCCAACAGAAAGAAATGCGCTGTGCTGGGCATGTAGTCCCATGTGCAAGGACTATAGCTTGAGGAAAGCCTGCTTCTTCTCCACGGGGGAGTAGGAGGCATTTCGGTGTCTCCTGGAGCTTGGAACCCTTCCATAGCGTTGGGAGGCTCAGCGGGTGGAAGCGGTATCGCCAGTTGGGCTGGTTGCTGAGGGTAGGAAATGTGCATTGCAGGCATTTTCGATGAACTCGGAGATCCCCCGTGCATGATGCGCGGCGGCTGGTCAGGTGGTGGAGGCGGTGGCGGAGGAGGCACCATGGGACCAGCCGGCTGAAAGCGCCAGGTGCTCCTATCCAGATGCTCCGTGTCACTTGCGTCGCTGCAGATCGGACTCATATCCCTGCTGCAAGTGACCCGAGAATTCCGAATTTTACAGGACGGGGCTTTGGCCCAGGGTCTTGGGTGGTGCCACTCTGAGTTAGCCGCAAGTGCAGACATTTGACGGTTTCCGTGGTAGCCCTCTCCCAATTGAGTTTTCTTAGCTGCTGTTTGTGAGTATGGAGCTCGTACAACAGCTTCCCACATTCTTGACACTTTGGTGGAGGCTGCTTGTGGCTTGCTTGTGACGTCAAGCTACGGAGTACATCAGAGTCTTCCCGCTGCCGCCCGTACTGGCGGAAAACAAATGGGCTCCTGGAGAGCTGAAATGCGGCTTACAGAGACTGCTATGCCCTTCTGAAAGTACACAGGGGACGGGGAGACAAAAGCGCGGATGCTGTGGAAACTTGTGAACGACGGTGGTGGAGGCAGCGAGTTCTGGCCCAGTGGGCACCGATGGTCTAGAGAATACTCGTTAAAGCGGAAAGCATAAGTGGGGGGGCCCTATTGACAACGGGAAAAGCCTGGAGTTGACCGAAAAAAAGGCAAGAAGAAGGCACCCACCTCTTGCATAACCCCCGAGTTCAATAGGTGCACGGCTGTCGGAGTCTGTGCCCAGTCCGGCATTGAACAGCTGCGGGCAATGAAAAGGCGCCTTTGTGAACTATGAAAATCCTCTGTGATGACAAATTATCTTGATAAAGTGCTTCACAGCAGTGTTTGGGAGCGGCTGGGAAGAGCCTCACCCTGTCCAGGGACCTTCCAATCGTGCGGGAGGTCCTGTGGTCCCCTCCGTGAGACAGATTGCATCGCTCATCCTCCCTCGAGTGCTTGCCTTGTGAATAAAAGGCGTTAAAGTCGTTAAAATTACGGAGATGGCTCCAGGCACCTAAATGCAACTGGAAAAAACGCACGCGCAGATCTACTACCGATCGTGCACCAGCATAGTGACCTCGTTGGACTTCTTGCTGGGGCTTCCTGATCCACGCTCGAACAGAGCGCATACTTAGATCCATATAAAGATTCATTGAACAATCCTAGAATGAATTGAAAACGGAAGCTTATGGTTTCACCTTTGCGAGGTACGTGGCCTACTGCAGCACTACGACGCCTCCACACGGCCTGTTCGAGCACACGGGATGTACTACAAGACAGGAAAAGTTGGCCATTCCTTACTTGCTCCATCTGATACCCTGCTAAAACTAGAAAAGACATATTCTTAGGGAGCAACGCTGGTCGTAGCAACTGGAATCGGGGTTCCGGAGTGTCCTGCACGAATATATTTCGTGGACGCCGTAGCTGTGGGTAACTGCATGACATCCTTTAGAGTGTTGAAACTTACGAATATTGCTCAGTCTGGCAATTTGTGGAATGAGGGATGGATAGACTGGCTGCCGCACAAACTTCGAGACCAAATAGCAGATGAGGCAAACTTCTGCGTGTGTACACGAACCGACATGGCAACATGACTTCAGCCTCTGACGTGCCTGAAAATATTAAGACACTGGAGGCTTCCTCTGCCTCGCCCCAATTTAATGACTTTGACGATGCAGCTGAACTGAATTCGCTCGCTTCGATTGCTCCTGGGGGGGGCGCTCCACCGGCGACAATTACGCCAGAAGCTCAGGCTGAAGGGAATGTCGGCGAGCTGAGCTTGAAGTTTAGAGCTTCCGACGAGTTACATAAAGTCCCATTCTCAAGTGGCCCCCCAGGCTGTTTTGCTGGGCAGCATTTGATATCTCCGCAGAGCAGCTCAAGCAGCCAGCGTTCGAAATCATTTGTCCCTCCAGTGTCGCCAGATACAGGCTACTCTCCAGCTGCCCCTGCAGTAAGTGTCCTGTATAATGGGCCCAGATCTGAATGGAAATCCAGCACAGTCCGTCCTGCTACATGGGCTGCCAGCGGTTTCCGGAATGGCTTCCTTAATAATGGCAGCATTGAGCAGAATGCTCCATCCAGCTCTTCCTGGGAAGTACTTGAAGAGCAGCAACAAAGGCTGGAGTTTCTACAGCAAGCCATTTGCTACTGTGAAGAAAAAAGCACAATGGGGCGGGCTCTTCGATGTCGTGAGGCAGCAGTCCGTGCCCGTTTGCTGAATGAGCAGCTGGAGCAGCAGTCGCACATGAGCAAGGCGAGAACAGAAAGAAACAACACCCTAATAAATGAAGCTGTAGGGTTTTCTCTTCGAAAGGCCGTCGTACAGCACCGCCCAGCCGCCGAGCGCCTTGGCGCCTGTCTGTCTGCTCTACACAAGCATATGCAGAAGAGTCTTTCATCTTCTGCATTTGCTGTCGCCTCAACAAGTCAGCCGAATTCTGAAATGTTTTTTGCAACCCTCAGAAAACAAAACAACTAATAAAGTGAGCAGATAACGCTAGTTTTGAATTCTTTCAACGCCTGCCATGACGGCTGGTCAGTGCTATCGTTGCACTGGGCTGCCAATGTGAAAATGTTGATACCATGCATTTTGTGAGTTGTGCTGCGCAGCCCCAGGTATAGGCGGAACACAACCGTCCCTCAGCCCGCATCTGCCACAGAAGAACCACGAAAAATTTGAAGGCAAAACTCAAGCAATCATGCCTCTAGACGACACCCTAGACACACCAGGCTCAGTCCAACAGAAAGCAAGCAGAGGGCATCTGGCTACCAGAATAGACCAAGACTCACACTCCAAGGATTTCACATCTGTATTGTACGAAGGGGCAGCAGATGCTCTTGCCGCAAGAGAGCTTGTACAGACACGAGCAACTCTTCTGCTTCAGAAGCAACACGACACCAGCACCAGTGATTCCTTGCACCAGTTGCTTCGTCTCGAGGCAGAGGCGCGCGGGCAGATGGCATATCTCGGGGCTGAAGCTAACAAGAAAAAACCTCACTCGGCAAATGCCTGTGAAGACCCTGACAATGCTGTGAAAGACTGCAGTGTAAGCCCGCAGATACCGGAGGAGGCAGCAGGCCTGCATCCGCACAAAAGATTGCCTGAGTCTCCACCACAGCGCTTAATTGCTGATTCGCAGCTCCGCTGCACTAGCAGAAGTGCGCATACGAGCAGAGGGACGCTACAAAGAACTGCCGCTCCTGTTCCCTTCAACAATGACACAGCCAGCGAACTGAAGCCAGCTTTTGGGGAGCAGCAGTGGCTCAATCTTGCTCGTCAAGTCTCTGTTCTACAAGAAGTGCTGTTGCGTAATCAACAACAGTATCGGAGGCTCCAGCGAAAAAAACGCAGTGATCGAGAGCGTGCATGCTCCAGGGGGTCCATGCAAACAGCTAGCTTCACGGGGTTGGATGCAACGTGTAGCAGCAGTTCCAAGTCCGGCCAACTCGATACGGCAGCGAAAAGGCCATCTTCCTCTCCGACAGCAGCCGAGGAGTGCGCAGCATCACCAGGAGAGGCCAATAACGACAGTGTACCTAGCAGCAGCATACAAATTAAGAATGAGCCGGAGGGGGGACGACGCTCGGTAACTGAGGGGAGATTCAGGAGGCACCAACCACAAGTACAACAGCAGGAGCGAAACAACAGTGGAGAACATGAAGAGGTGAGGGAACGGACGAGCAAGAAAGGGCACAATTATGGGCGCTTTGCTACCAGCAACTTCACGCCGGTGCCGGACACACAACCTGGTGAATACGCAAGCATTCAAAATGCTGCCAGCAGCCAATACCACCGCGATGACAGCACCAGGAGCTGCGGTTCAGATGCCGTCCACAAAGTTCGAAGCCGCTCAGGAACACCTCTGGCATCAGCAACCTCACCGTCAGGCGAGGTTATCAACAACCCCAAAGCTGGAGAATCATCAACTGAAGTACTCAACAGACCGGGCCATCTGGCCCATCTGCTTCCGCCTAAGGCGAACGTAGCGCTCTTGGCGCGTCGTGCGGGACCTAAAAGGTCGGCAGCTCCTACAGGGCAAGCGCGGCCCGATACCTTTTCGGGCACGTCTGGCCTGCTTCCAGTTTCCCTAGCAGCTGCACCAGTCGGGGCGTACCAGGCAGTGTCGAGTGCAGCGATCTCAGAGAAGAAATCCACGATCACAGGCACGAGGCAGCCCCTTACTGGCGCTGGTACCGATAACACCACACAAGTACAGCGAAGTTTCACGCAAGAAACCAAAATAGGGGCGAGTCACCAACTTGCATCTGTTGGTGCCGTACTGCCTCCTGAAGATGTGGCCAGTCTCCTTCTAGGCATCAAATAAGCAGTATAATGCCATTATGGGAGTCTCACTTGTTCGGATGGCTTAGCTGTCTTTACAATGTGACAATGGACGGGAACATGACAACGCCGAAACAGCATCAACTACCAACTATGCAAGTACATCAACTACCAACTATGTTTGCATCTATCTGAGATTACCTCGCACCATCTAAATCCATGTGCCACGCCATGCTTGAATTTGTCAATGCAGCCAGTAGTCCAAACTGGGAGCTCCGGAGACGGGGGGCGTTCATGTAAATTACATTGTGCGTAATCTGAATGCCGGTGTCAATCTAAGCTAAATCGATGATGAGGCACAGTCGCTGGCTACGCAGGCCTTCAGCTAAATGAGTTACTCTGACCTCCTAGCGCCCTGAACCGTGCCTACGCAACTGTAGAAGCCCACAGCGTTCGAATTGAGAACACTTGCATATTTTCAAGGAAAAACAATTCTCACTGCGACACGATAGGCGTCAGAGGACCAGTGAGCAGCTAAAATCCATTGCATTAGTCGAATATACGGCGTCTGCTTCGTGCCAAGCAGCAAGCCGTCCATATATGGGATGAGTTTCCTATTGGTCCCTTCAATTGGAACATCAATTTCTAGATGCCGAGTGGGCCACATTAATGGCCTGGAGGACTTTCGTAACCTACATAAGCAAAAGCAGGATGACAAGAAGAGAACATGCATGCAGTTTTATTAACAGTGAATGCTGTTTACCACTTTGTGGTCCACACCGAGGCTAGTACTAAGTCCTGGCTTATGCTATTATAGTTCCAGTTTAATAGTTGGGATGCTATTATATCTATCGTCCTCAGAAGAGCACCTGTAAAACGGTCTGCCTGAGTTCTCCGGAAATTGCAACTCCAGTTGCTTCGTGTTCTGAAGAATTCGTTGCTGATTCAACCCTCTCAAGGAATCGCGCTAAAGCTTCGCTTAATTTCTGCAGTCGTTCTTCAGCGAAAGCCTTCACATCCATTTTCCACACAAACTTCCTGAAGTCGTTTTCGCCTGCATCGGCATCTGCAGGCTCGCCAAGTGTGGCTGTGCACTTTGTTGCAATAGTTTGAAGTAGTCCCTGGGCATTCTGCACCTCAGCATGTTCTCCTTGTGCTTGGGCCTACAATACCGGAAAGCAAGCAATACATAGGAAAGAAAATTTCCGGCTGCCTGCTCGAGAGTGCCGAAGCTTAGATGCACATGCCGTACGGCGCTGCAGGTGCACTAGCGTTTGCCACAGCATAAAAACACTTCACACCAGTGACAATCTCTTTATTGCTCCCTTTGGAGATTCCCAAACAAACACTGCGCATTCAACGTGAGTGCAGACAGAGGCAGGTGATGTGAAACTGTGAGGGTCACATGTGAGAACGTAGTGGGATTTCCAATCCACTTCACGCTGCCACTTCACGTCCCTCCCTTACCGCTTGTTTCTCACGAGATAGTTTCGCCTGTCTCGCTGCCCGAGAATCGCGCTTGGACGTAAGCACTTCCTTTTGTCTCTGTCGCTCTCTTTCTGTGGCGCGACGTAATTTTTCTATGCGGCGTTCAGAGGCCTGCTTCAGGTCATCCAGAGTTTTGCCTTCAGAACCCATCGCTTCCATGAACTGCTGCAGCTTGCGAGCCTCTTCTACGTGCCTCTGTTGCTGCCTCTGTAGCTGTTTCTCCTGCGCCTGTTTCCTTGCTGCTGCTTCCTGTGCCTTTGCTGCCATCCTCAGTTGCTGGGTGGCTGCGTGAGACTCCTGCAGTTTCCGTTTTTCTTCGGCCTGCTTCCTCTCCAGTACCAGCTTCTCCACTTCTTGAAGCCGGGCTGAAACAAATCTGCGGAGGTCATCACGCTCCTGTGTCAGCCGGAACTTCTCCTAACAGTGAAGAATGCACCACAACACCGTTGTTTAGTCTTAAGCAACTCTGCAGTACATCCTGTGGTGCCAGAAACCTACGCACTCAGCTTGTTGTCCTCTGAATTTGCTGCGAAGCCAACGGTAAGTCATGATACAAGAGTAATCTAGTTGAGTGCCTGCTTTAGAAGCGATAGTTGTGCCGCAAAGCCGGACATGGTTTCACCAAAGAACGCCGTAGGACGGATGCTAGAGAAGCACCATTTTCTCGGTACTGGCACGACAGCAGGCTATCACGAAGTGTATTCCCCACCTGCCTAGCTTGCTCAAGCAATGTGGTTGCCGGCGAATCTTTAGCGCCAGCAAACTCTCTTAGTGTTTCAATGACTCGAGCAAGGTGATCTTCCTGTAGGCCTAAGGCTTCGTCCTGTAGCGCCGCATCTTGCGCTGCTTCCTGGATTTCCCGAACCTTCGCTTGATGCAACTCAGAAGTTTTCCTCCTTGTGGGCATTTTCTGTTCTCCACGGTCGGCGACTCCTTCCAACATGGGAGCTGTCTCACTGCTGCAACGTCAAACATAATCACGCGCTATTTGACTCACGTAGCACGACATGGCTGTGAGGCCTTGCAAAACAAACAAATAACACTAAAACAGACAAGTAATACTGTAACTAGAGAAGGGAAAACTGTTATCGCAACCGGCGACACAACGGATGATCACTTAGATCCACCTTTGTGTTGGCAGAGTGATACGTGGCCTAGAGAAGATTTTCGGCTAATGAAGCGTGGAGCTTCACCGAATGAGGTGCTTCATACCTTCCAGCATTTGTGTCCATCTGTCCGGTTTCTTCAGCTTTCTGTTCCATCGCGGCGTTGTGCCTGTACTTCGCCTTTTGTTGCATCTGTTTGAGTACCAGGGCTTTGATGTCCTCGCGGTACTCCTCCTTTAGCTGGTTATGCAGTCTGAAGCGTTTCACACTGGCACTACAAACAGTTTTGTGCCGAATCTACTGCTTCATTTTGACAGGCTACTAGCTTTCGCGCTAAAAGGATACACTGATACAGTAACGTTGCAGCGAATTAGCACTGCTGGGAAAAAGAACAGGTGTCACACAGCACCCTACGCGTAAATGTTTTCGGCACTTGGGTTCATTCGAGCTGCTGCCAACAGCTGTGCCTTCTTATCATTCCGTTCCTTCTCCATTATGCTGTTGCTCAAGTCCAGAAATTCTTTGCGTGCTTCTTCCTTGCATGCTTCAAACTGCTGGAGAAGTTGCTGCTGTTTCTCCTCAAGTGCTGCCTTCGCCTTTTCGAGCCGCTTTTGGATACTCGCTTTTTGAATGTCTTGCTGAGCTTGCAGGTCCTTGAGAACCTCAGAAAGGGCTTTCTCGCGCTGGATTTTCAACTGCTCTTGTTCTTCAAGACTGTCCTGGCTTGCTTCCCTAATTCTAAAGGACATTTCAAGGTTCGCGACCTCCGCCTGCCTAGAACGTTCGATTTGAGCCTCTACCTCCTTATCCTCGTCCATCAAGCTCTGTACTTCCTCTGCATAGTCCTTCCGGAGCTCAGCCGCCTTGCTGAAATCAGTAATTCATCTCACGCAGACGATAGAGCCCTACTCGAATATACGAAGGGGGTCGAAATGCAGCTTCTGCTCTATATCCGTGGTGCATTTGTACCTCCGGAAGGCTTCCTTCATCTGTTCGAGGCGTGTATTTTGTGCTCTCATCATTTTCGCCTCATCTGTAGCTGGCGATGCCCTTCCGCCTTGAATACCCCGGCACTTTTGTAGCCATTCAGATTCAGCGAGTCTTATCTCCTTGTGTGCTCTAGACATGCTATCCAGAAAACCCTTGCACTTTGCCCAAAACTCGCTATTCAACGTTGCTTTCGTAGTTTCCAAGGATGTTTGTCCCCCTGCAGAATTTTGTCTGATGTCGCTACCCTGCATTGATGGCAATTATGAACTGATTTAGATCTCTATGAGGAGTGGACTGCGGGTTATTAGTGGTCCAAGCATACATGTGGCACTCGTGCTTTTTAAGGAAGAGCCCTGCCGTCGTCCAGGCAAACGTTGGAATCTCGTGAGTCACGCTGAAGAGCAAATTCTATTAAACGTTCCCATGCGCTAGGGCTTCTACTTTCCCAAAGCCGTAGTTTGTGCAGTTAGTGCATGCAAAACGGTAGGACGGGTAGACGACTGGTGTGACAAATTGACTAATTGAGCTTGGAAGAGAAAGAACTCCTGGGCAGGCACAGGCAGCCGCAGCACTATGGGAAAGAGGAATTACCTGCAACCCGTCGAGACCCTTTGGGCCCGATGACGCGCAGGAAGCTGACCAGTCAGGCCCTCTTGGTTGTTTGAGCCTGTTGTCGTGTATGCTACTGGCTTCAACCCGTTCGTTAATTTGCCCGGACTGCCAAGTGAGGAGATCTTCCTCCCTGAACACACCGCCATCTACAACATTCCAAAAATCTGCATTCCCGATTGATCGCTAGAGGACCATTGAAGGAGTAAGCCAATCGTTTCGTACAGCAACATCCTACTGAAGAGATAACGGGTAGTGTATTCGGCCATTGCACACCAATCGCTGCGAAAACAGGAGAAGGCGAAGCTCCCTCTATCCTGCACCCCTTCACCTGAGGAAGGGACTGCTGTTCCGCGCCGAAGTATCTCTTGAGTTTCCCGAACCCAAAAATCCTGCAAAACAATGCAAACAGCCACGTAACGCAGATACGTGCATAATTCTTAGAATATGCGTGATGCAGAAACAAAACAAGGTGCCTGACCTCATGACACAGTCGCAAGCAATATCATCGTACAGCACCGGGTACTTACAGTCGCAATGCGGTTTCGTATTAGTTGGCGCTGAGCCTCCATTATGGTTTCTCGGGAATTTTTGCACGCCTCTAGGTGCTGGTGGAATGCGGTCCAAAGTGCGTCAGAGCTTCGGTGGAATTCTTCATCAAATATGGTTTTTAAAAGACTTGTTCGTTCAAGCACGCCTTGCTGAAGCTGCTGCGCTTGGGACTGTTCGTCAACCATGGCAAGCGCCTGAAATTCCGCCATTTCCTTTTCTTCAGCAGCAGCTTCATGATAATAGCGCTGCCCAGCAGCTTCTAGACAGCTCACTGCCACGCCTAGTGCATGCTGTTCCCCCATGGCCTGAAGGCTACCTTGGGTTTCTGCATCAAGGTCAGCTTCGCTGGCCAGAGCGCGAAGCCAGAGTTCGCGGGGCTCGGATAGCGCGGCCTTAGCTTCTTCGATCGCCGATTTTAATTCTTCTTCCTGTTCGCGTCGCAGCTCATCCATTCGCCCTAAATTCTCCTCCACCTGTTGGCCTTGCAGCTCGCGGCACTTGTCGATCATCGTTTCCACTGAAGATTCAATTTGCTGTTTCCTGTCTTTCATGTCACGTTGAAGCCGCAAACTGCGGTCATCGCCATCCGCGCTTTCGATCTGTGTGGCAGCAAGAGTGTCCTGAAGGTCGACTTCAAACCCAAAGAGCCTGCGCAAGTGCATGCGGGAGGCACCAGAGACCTGATTGAGGTCACCCTACCTCCCTTCGCCAAACTTCCTGAAGTCACTGTGGTGCCTGGTTTTAACTGGCGACTGGAAACCCGGTATCTGCGCAAGTTCCGAGCGGGTCATTCATTGTGTTCGAAGATAGTGGTATTAATGGGATGAATACCGGCGGCCCACCGAGCCGCCGTAAGACATGTACGAGCCCACAATGCTCCAGGCGCTCCTGAGGAGCCTGTGCTGTAAAAACTCCCCTCTGGCTATATTAGGTTTACGAACTTGCTATCGTAATGGCTACAGAAAGAGATGCGCTTCAGCCCCCTGTACCGGAAGGTCTTTTCGGAACTAGAGGACATACTTTTCCTGATTGGCAGTTGCACGCGACCACGATGTAATGACGGCATTTCTCAGGAGTTTTCTCTCCTCTGCCGCGCTCCTCCATGCATGCTTCAGCTGCCGGCGCACCAGGCCTGCAAATATATCGGCTTCCGCACTTCTCAAGTCCTCCTCAAGCCGCTGGCGCTTGCGCGTTGCCTCCATTCTAATGTTTCAGGACACATCAAAAACACCATAAACGGAGGGATACCGAGCGCACCAGAGGAAAACCAGAGGCTCCGAGCAAAGATGCTTCTCATGCGGTTGTCACCCCACTACGGGGAGTTTTAAAGACATTACCGGACAACCTACAGGTTTTCGTAAGCCCTCGTAGCTTCGCGCTCAAACTGCTCAATGCGTTCAAGCTTCTGAGTGAACTGTTCTCTTGTGATTCGCTGGATGTTCAGGTCGAGCGAAGCAGCAAGTGATGCCTTCTGTTTCCTATATTCAGACTCTTCTAATCCGCCTGACTTGGCTTGGCGCCGAAGAGTCTGTGCCTCTGTTCTCATGGTGGACTGTAGGGCACTAGTCCAGTCACGCACCGCAGCCTGAAGGTCAGATCCCGAACAGGTGGCCTCGCCTGGCTTATATGGCAGCGATCGTAAATTGATGGTTCAGGCGTGTTGTTTAAGGAAACCGTTGATGGGCAACGCAGATATGGTAGGATCCACCAGCGTGGCCGTGACCCTTTACGAGATAAACAAACCTGAAATGCCTCCTCCTCAACCGCCTTTTTGTTCTGTATGGCCAGTTGCGTGCAAAGAAGTAGGAGCTGCCGCTCCAGTCGGTGGACACCCGCCAAATATTCTTCCTCTCCTCGGGCCTTCTGATCAAGAAGAACGGCAACCAGGGCTTCGCGTTGCTGCTGTTGGGCATCTGCGGAAGCTTGGTCACGTGCGAGAGCCTCTCCTGCGCGCAACGCCACTGGATAGGATTTTCTGTATCTGTACATTTAAAGGTCCCTTTTGCTTTTGTAGACCAGGATATGGCTTAAGCGCCTTCTTTCAAAGCCTTGGGGGCACATAAATGCTGAAATCCTGCTTGGCCTGCCTAATATCCTTACCAAGTCGTTTCTGCAGTGCTTCTGTTGTCGTCTTGACGGCTAGCCTAAATTGTGCTCTGCATTCGTTGCTGTAGCTTTGAAGGGACCTGGAGGCTTTCTGATTGGCGTTTCTGTTTTCCCCTGGTGACCCCTGAGCGGCGGAGGCTAAACTCAGGAGCCGACTAAGATGCAGTTGTAGAAGTGCATCTTCCTGGTCAACAAGGCTTTGGACTGCTACGGACACTTCTGCATCAACTGCTGCCGAGTGCTGTTTCCGAAGACCGTCCAAAATATCTTCTTCCCTCTTTCTATACTCCACAAATCGTTCCTTCATACTTTCTTTGGCGTCTGATCCCGATGCTAATAGCTTGCAGCCGTCGGTTAGTAGGCCGTGTGCCTCCTGTAGCAACTGCTCCTTCTCCTGTGACAGTGCGTCACTACATCTTTCACTTCGCTTTTGTTGGGCCTCAACAATTGTAACAGAGGCAGCGAACATTCGTGCAGAGGCCGAAAATACTTGGAAGCGATCCGCCTTTTGGGTGGTAAAGCGCTCCCCACACACAGTCGCTTGAATCAGGCGAAGGTGCAGTGTTCCAGGGTCTCCGACGCTCGCAGGAATAAGGAGCCTTTTCACGATTATGGCATGCTCGCCTTCTTCAAGGTCTTCACCGTCGCTTGAAGATGTCGCAGCGCTCATAAAGAGGTCGGCTGATCTCAATTCGCCTAGCAGGCGATTGAGATTCTCCATAATTGGACTCATCTGTTCCCTCAACCGGTCACGGTGCTGTATACACAAGGACGTTCCACACGAATGAGCCATGAGGCATGCTCACCTTTGGCAGCCGACTTGCTCAAAAGCAAAGCCACGGTGGCTGCACCGAACAAAGGGAGAAATGCGGAAGACGTCACAAAGAAATGCTAAGCTTCAAAGCCGCCAATCCACAAAGTTCGCGAACCTGTCGGAATCCACAGAATGCGCTGGTCCAGTCCCGGGGAATCCCCCATATGGCCAGGCAGCTCGAAGTGCCTACGTACCTGCAGCCTTTGCCTAATGGGTGCTAGAGTCGTCAGCATATCCTTCTGAAGCTCGCTAATTTCCAGCGCTACGCCTTTTGTCGCTTTATGAAATTGGTGGTTCGACGTGGAAGAAAATGACTTGAACTTAATAGAGAGTTCATGCAGAGCTCCAAAGGCATTTTCAAAAGCTTGGGGTTGAGGAGTACCTCGGGGTATGTTATCAAGCATGGTTGACAGCTGCTCAGGCTGCAATGCCAGTACTTTGCTGTTATCCTGTTTGCATAGTCGCTGTTCGATCAGATCCGCCAGCAGTGACTCCAGCCTCCTTTTTATCGTCAAGGCTTCTCTCCGGCTTCCGAGAATAAGATCTTTGCGTTCGTTGATATCCTTCTGATCTAACGCCTGCCGTTTCTTGTACTGCCGTCGTCGTGCCTCCGAGATACTCATCAGCAAAACGACTAGAACTACTAGTAGGCAGGCAAACGTCAGTAAAAATATTGTCAGGTCCGGCTCCACATTCACGTCTTGCTGGAGCTGGACTCTAAGATGTGCAAGAGACGAATCAGTTGTTGCCTCAGGATATCTGGAGATGTTCATAGAATCAGAAAATATGCCAAAATGACTACATCGGCGAACGCAGAGACGAAAGGAATACCACGCGTATAACCACTTCGGGCCAATGCAACTGGAGTTAGTGCAGTGCTAGAAGCTGTAGAGATCGCGCTCATAGATACGGTAGAATTTGCATTCCACTTAATCTCTTCACGAACCTGGTTCCTGGTGGGCATTGAACTCCTTCGCCGAGGACAGAGAAAATTGCTTGCGGGCTATTATCTTCGTTTGTCCCAAATGCAAAGACCCCTTCAACACTGAACGTATAGACGAAGTACTGCAGAGCATTGGCAAGTTTGGAAAGCAAACGGCATTGGCATAAGGTTGCGAAGCTTATTTGAGAGGTCCGGATGACTACACGCCATGCTCGTTTCGTAACTCGCTGAGACCCTGTACCCAATGCTACAAGAAAGCGTGCACTGGCCAGAAGTGCTTTAAGTGACTGATTCTTATACGTGGGGATTGTTCGCTTTTATTAACGTTAATAGTCACCTCCCAAGAGCCAGTTAGACAGGGAAGGTGCAGGCGATTTCTATGGCTAAGTTTACAATTTATCGGTGGTAAGGGAACCGCTTACTTCCAAGTTGGATGTGACACCTTTTTTAGATTTGATGCTCCTAGAGCCATTGCTGGTTCCAACGGCAGAGGCTAATTGTAGAAAGGTGGAAATGTCAATGGCAGCATTTGTGTTGAGAAGAGAATCCTTCAAAAATACGGGGTACACTTGATCGCCCACCCACCAGGCAACGGTGTCATGGAGTTGCAGGCACTGTACAGGGAAATGTACTGCCTGAGCAGCTGCGGTTTCTGAAAGGCGCCTAAACCCTTTCATCGGAAGTTCGATATCATTTGAAGCTTTGGAACTTTTAGCCTCCTCTTGGAGGCCTGTAGGGACACAATGCAAAGCATTCAACCGAGGGTGCTTCCACATGCCGGGAGCAACAGTAGCCGTACGGGAAGTATGACACTGCCATTAGAACAGTTCTGGCGGAGCCGGCGAGCTTACTCTGGGGAACACTAAAATGCCCCCAAATTCCTTCCTTTGTGGCGTCGTAAAAATAAACGGCACAATCGGTGTTGACACCTTCAGTGCAGTTGATTTTCCCGAGCACCCTCCCATTAGCCGAGAAGTCAGCAAACGACAAGTGCCCAACGGAGCCACCTGCTTCAGTACTGAACTCCAAAGCACCATCTCGGTAGTTTGCCCGAACCGCTTCCTTCCTGAGAAAGGGAAAGGAGGGAGGGTTTCCCAGTAAAGTGACTCAGGCGGCCAGTGAAGCGTCTCTCGAGCTGTCTATGGTCTACGCAAAGATAGGCCATCAGAGAACTGCAAGGACCATATCCTACCTGCATTCGTTGTCACAAACGGCGCTGGACGCTCTGATCGGCAGGCAGACACACTGCCCTGAGAAGGATAGAAAGCTTCCCTTCCTGCTGTGGCACGAGTCTTCGCAAGCCGACGGGTCCGTGCAAAAACCATCTTTGTCACGCAGCTTAGTCGGTGGAAAAACAAGACGCGTTAACTGAGACCCTTGGCAATTTTCTCTCACTATCGGCTGACAGTCTAAAGAAGAATCAATGTTGGACAAAGAAGCTCCAGCTATGTCGTAGCTTTCATACCCGCCCTTGCAAATGCAAGAACCTTGGCTAGGTTGAAACCACCGATGTGCTCCTATGCAAGAACAAGTACTTTGCCCTGCTTCAGCCGTAGATGTTGAACCACATGCGAAACAGCCGGTTTGACCAGAAGTGTTTGAATATGTGTCAGGCTCGCATGGCTTGCAGGCCTCGAGTAAGTTTGCTCCCGCTTCTTCATCGTTGTAGGTTCCTGGGGGGCAAGGTTCTGGAGCAGAGCTGCCGGCTGGGCAGTAGTGACCAGCGGGGCAAGGCTCCCCAAAATCTGTATCCGGGAGTTGAGGTGCGCTTGTGGCAGTTCCTCCGTAGCAGAGATATCCAGCAGGACATGGGTCGCATTCAGAAGCCCCGGGGGCGGAAGCATAGGTTCCCTGAAGTTGGCATGCAAAAAAGTAATTATTCAGAGAAACGAACCAGCGGGGCTACCACGCTGGCGGTCTAGTGCAAAAAATTATGAGGCTCGAGGGAACATGTGAGAGTCAACCTCTCATGGACAACACCATCTCCCAATCGGTTGTAGTAACTCACCGCAGGACAGATCTTGCAACATGAACTGGTTGAGGGAGATTCTATACAGGCTTCAGAAGTAGCTCTGTATGCACCTGCCGGACATAGCAAAGGCTCCTGCACACCTTCAGGGCAAATTGCCTCCTCGGGGCATGGATCGGGACTAGCAGACCCCTCAGGACAGTAATAACCATTGGGACATGTAAGAGGAAGTTCTGCAGCAGCTGGACAATAGCTGCCAGCAGGGCATAACAGTGGTTCTGGAGAGCCCTCTTCGCAAACGCGTCCTGCAGGGCACGGTGAAGGACGGGCGGCCGCCCCTTCACAATAATATCCTGAACGCCAATTCCCCACGCACTTAGTAGTTTCCGGTCTTTGACTTCTTGGTCCACTCATGAAGAAGCGGGTTCAAATAAAAGGGGAAGGCACCACAGAGCATTCGATGTATTGCAAGTGGTAGACTTGCCTTCAGGGCAATCCTGACAGTCGTCTGCAGATGCAGCCCTGCTTGTAGTTCCGTAAGTGCCCGCTGCACAAGGCAGTGCTGTGGCTGAGCCTTCTGGGCAGTAGTATCCAATGGGACAGGGCCACTGACTAAAGTCTACAGTCCCAGAGCTGCAGACGTAGCCGGGTGGGCATTTGTCACAGCTGTCAGCGGATGTAGCCAGGGGAGTCAAGCTGTATGTGCCTGAAGGGCATTTTATTGGTTCAACACTCCCGTCAGGACAATAATGTCCAGCTGGACACTCAAGCATTTCCTGCAAAGGTTGGTGAAAACAATCCATTGTCACACTCCTTCACGGTTGATGTTTGTGCACTGCAGGGTTTGACTGGCTTGTCTGGGTGCCCGGTAGGGCCGCCGCCTATTGGGAAACCGCACAACTCTGGGTATGATAGCTATCAAGGGGTGAACAGAAACACGTTTCTTGCATTGGAAATCAGGCGTACTGATGAGTTCAAGCTGCAGTACCACCCTGCTCTGCAAGTAAGGCAATCCTGTGCAGTCTTGCCGCCTTCGTTTATTGTCGAAGTGCCCCTTTGGCATGCAGTCGGAACGGTTGCCCCCTCTGGGCAAAAATGCCCTATTGGGCACGGACCCCCGATTTGAACGGCAGCTGCCGAATACATATTTTGCCAGAGCTGAGGGGTCTTCTCAGGCCCAACTCCCGCGAGGCACAAGTATCCCTCGGCACATGGGCCCAAAGCACGCGTCCCATCACATGCTTGTCCCGAGCCACAGTCAATGCACTGCAACAGTACATGCATGCACCGTATCTCCTCCCGTTCCAAAAAATTTCTTTGCACCTTATTCAGTGCAATAGACATCCAGAGGGACCGCACATGGGCGCCTACAGCTAGAAGAAAAGCAAATTCATATACTGTGAGCATCTTAAGTTGCGGTTGTAGTGTGTGCTTACTTGTCCTTTCTCCGAAAGGCCTGTGGCGGTTGATCTCGTTCCGCCTGGACAAGGTTTAGGCTCATGACCAAGTTCACAGTAGTGGCTGGCCGGACAGGCATTAGGTTGCACAGCTCCAACGTCGCACGTGTATCCAGCTGGGCATGGTGAACATTCGCTGGATCCTGCACCAGGCCACACATCTCACAGCTGAATGAATGGCCTATACGCGGCTATGCGATTGGTAAATAAATAAGTCTAGGGTGAAGGGACATCAGCGCACCTTGGTGGACGCTAAATGTGCTGAAGGGACATGGCGTGGGCTCGGAAGACCCTGCCACATGGGAAACCCAACACGAGCGCGGAGCCATATTGAGCCTCTGTTTGACCATTGTACCAAGATTTTTCCGTTCGTTAGCACGTCGCAAATGGAGCGGTAGACCGCGTACAATACAGAAGTATGGCACCTGCTTCCGGTCACTAACCTTTCGGGCAGTAATGGCCTTCCGGGCAAAGATCCCCAGCCGCTTCCTGAACTGGGGTGGGCGTAGATGAGCCTTTCTTGCAATAGAAACCTGCAGCGTGGCAACGCCACAATTGGAGAAGCGCAACACCGAAGGTATGGAGAGGGAGAGGAGAACAAACAATTTAATGAGCGTTGAATGGGGTAGTCCGCATAGGCGGACGCTTCAGAATTTCTGCAACCTTCTTATACACTGAAAGACACTGATTATGCGTTGATCTGGCAAGGCACATTTCAGTAGCAATTTAGCACTGCAAATTACACATTATCTTGCCTGGTTTGCAAGGACCTGTGGGGGCACTGAGGCCCCAACTATCACAGTACTTTCCTTCTTCGCAAGGCAAGCAACTAGCGTCGCTTTCGGCTCCCCAGCCAGGATTGTATGTCCCTGGCGGGCACCGTTCGGGCGCTCCCTACGAAGACAGTGGGAGTAAGTATTCTTTGGGGTGAGTGTGCGCCACTAGGACAGTTGTATGTCGTGTTAAGCCCCCGATAGCTTCGAGTAGCACCTGTGTTGTGGCGAAAGGATCTCTGGAACTTACGAAGCTTGAATCGGCTTATCGCTTACCTTTCCTTCGAGGCAGTAGTGCCCCGGTGGGCACTTGCCGCTGCCTTCTGGCCAGCTTTCTGCATCCTGTTGTTCCGTCGTTGCGCCGGCTTGGCAGTAGAAGCCAGCAGCGCACTTACCTGAAGGCTCTACTAGGCCTTTGTCCCCACAAAATTTACCTGAAACGGTGTTAACACGATTAAGCACGAGAATTCGATCATTTTCTAGGATGCTCCCCCAATACGCTGGGAACCTGCGCTTTGGGCTGCAGCCCCCCCATACATCAACCGTCACTGTTGCTGCCTTACGGCTTAAAGAAGGAAAGAACACTGACCTGGGGGGCACAGGGAACACTGCGATTCTTCCTGTAAGCCGCTAACGCCGTTAAACGTCCCAGCAGGGCACTTTGTGGGTTCAGTTGACCCTTGGGGACAAAAGCGTCCTTGGGGACATGGCGTGCGTATTCCACTGGCATCCCCTGCAAGCGGCAGCAAGCTTCAGCAGAGAACATCTGAAGAATGGGGCCATGTGCAGGTCAGAAGCCTCTAGGGGTTAGATATGGCGAAGTATTCGCTACTCGGTACACAGTAGCGAAGTATTCACTACTCGGGATGTATACAGGATAGCTCTGGGGTAGTGATGGGGTCTAGAAAAATCGATATTTGACAGCATCACTCGCCTGGTGTGCCGCAGTAGTAGCCCGCTGGACATTGCTTGCATTCTGTGAGTCCCTGTACAGAAGGAACACCAGTTCTCACTTCGCATATTACGAATCACACCCTTTGCTTGTAAAATTGCCGGCATAAGATAGAAATGGCTTTAAGTGCCTAATATGCACGCTCCAAGATAAACCTGCCTCGACGTCGGCATAGGTTCCTTCGGGACAACTGGATTCTTGGGCGTTGCCGGTGCAGTAGTGACCCGTTGGGCATATTTTCCCGGTCACCTTGTCTACAGGTTGTGGGACAGAGGCCCCTAGAATGCAGACGAACCCAGGGTGGCATGGCCACTGTCCACCACCAGGAGGACAGAAGAAGTTAGCAGGGCATTTCTCACAGGCATCTGGTCCAGTAGCTCCTGCGGTGGTCCCCGTCGAGCCCAAGGGACACCCCAGAGGCGTGCTGGACCCCTTAGGGCAGTAATACCCTTTGGGGCAGGGTGCTCCTGGAAGGCACGCTGTTTTTTCGTCATCTACGCACGTAGACTCTGTTGGCGTCGGTGAGGATGCCCCCAGTCTGCAGTAGTAGCCAGCCTCACAGTCCCCAGCAACACTGGCCGACGTGGCGGCCTCATCCTGACATGCTTTCCCTGGAGGACTGTACATACGTAACACAGTCGCATGCTGCCAGGAATGCGCGCGGCCTCTCACAAGAGCATGCGCGATCCGCTAACGATCCTGCCGTTTATATAGGGCCACAGTACCATGGCTTGCATGCAGTTTGTGCTGAGGCCCCAGCTGTTTCAAGATAGTGCCCAGCTGGACAGGGCTTCTTTATTCCTTCAGAGCAAAAGTGCCCTTGCGGGCATGCTTGAGGCTCGGATGTGGGGTCATCCGTGCACATAGAGCCTGAGGGCCAAAGAAAAGCAGGAGTTCTAGTGAGGCGTGCTTCGCTCGTATAAGCGAACTCCAACAAGGGCCATCGGCGCAGTAGGTGGTCAGTACATACCTGGTGGACAGGCTTCGCATGTTAGAGCTCCTACGGAAGACTGATAGCTCCTGAGAACGATTTGAACAAAAGTGTCGCTATGTAGGCGATGTGCATATACACATCTACAACAATGCGCCCTCCAGCGTTTTTAGTAAATATCGTGTAACTCGAGCACGACTGCTGTGCAGCGGACAACATGAATCTGGCTGGGTCTTTTAGAGTGGGACCAGGCCCACGAAGACGGTTCGTGATGTGCCAGGTAAAGACCGTTCGTGATGTGCCGGGTAAATCGTACCCTGCGAGACACTTTTGTGGTGATTTTTCCTTGCTGTTGCAGTAGTGGCCCGTTGGGCATGGAACGCCAAATTTCGTCTGTCTCAGGGGCACCAGAAAAGTGACAGTTCAGAGCTGGTGAAGCGTTTTATCATGTTTAGACGCAGAGCTATAAGACCACGTCGGGACCTGAAGAACTTGTGTCTGGCTTTCAGGACGGAACGCAGCCGAAGTGTTTTATCATGTTTAGACGCAGAACTATAAGACCGCGTGGTGCTTTGCACTTAAAGGGCCTACCCGTGAGCCTTCTTTGCAGTGCCGACCATCAAGACATGCATTTTGTGTCACTTCTGTTGCCCCAAGAGAAACACAGTATGCGCCTTCAGGACAGGGCTGGCATTCGTCAAAAGATGCACCTCTAAGGTTCTTTTGTATGGTGCCTGAATGCCAATCCACATACCATCTGGAGGGCCGGAAAGTATATCCATGTTTATACGCTGCCAAAGTGTCTACGGGCACCTCCCCCAAAACCTACAGTTCTTTCCACTAGAATGACCGTACTTCCATGTACCCTATAGCTGGCTGCTGCATATAGGGCTCACCTGCTGGACACTTGTATGGAAAGGCTGATCCTTCTGGGCAAACGGACCCGCGAGGGCAACTCCCCTGTACCATACTTGAGGGACATTCGTTGGGATAGAAAGTTGAAGAGGACTGCTGATCTGTTGCTCCATGTGCACAGTAGTGCCCTGCAGAGCAGTTGCCCGCCGGAGCTGCTGCTTTATCCTGAGGGCAGTACTTGCCGCTCGCGCAAGGCCTAGCAGATATGGAGCCTTTTGGGCAAAAGAAACCCTTTCTGCAAAATCCGCCACCTTCAGTCCATTCGTTTTCCGGCGCTTCTCTTGAGACGCCAGAAATACAATAGTGACCTGCTGCGCACTCTTTGTCGGGTTCACCTAGGCCTTCAATAGTGCAGGCTTTCCCAGGAAGACAAGCAAGGCAGGATGCAATGCTTTGGGATCCTGTCAAAGGATTAAAGGTACCTGCACTGCATTTTTGCGCCTCCATGCCTGGAGTGCAATATTGTCCCTGTGCAGCTCCAAAATCACAGTACATGGCGTTTGAAGCCTCTGGAAGTCCCGTGGGTTGACGGTGCTCCCCAGCAGCAAGTTACATACGTCTTCGAACGTGTTTCGTTTCCGGTGCAGCGTATATGACTCACTTGTGGGCAAAGTGTGGCTTTTTCGGGTGTGCAAGCAAAGCCTGCAGGGCAGCTTTCACACGAAGCTTGCCCCTGCCTTGGCTGGTATTCGTTCATGGCAGCGTTGCATTCCTTAGGTGTAGATGAGCCTTGTGGGCACATTGATCCAGCTGGGCATCTGTGTGCAGCTGGCTGTGAAACGAAGCTTTCCTCTGGACAGGAATATCCGGCGCTGCAGATGCCTTGTGGAGCAACAAGACCGGGGGCCCCGCAGTAGCTGATCAACGCAAAAGAAGACAAGGTCATTCCCTAGTATCAACTAGTGGAGCATGCTGGGTGAACTAGATCACGGACGTGTGCAGGCTTGCGTTCGATGAATAGAAGCTAAAATGTACTGCACATTAGTTTTAAATATATGGGAACGGGCTGGAAAGCGTCGGCCAAACAGCATCACAAAAAGCCCTTACTCTCGGAGAAATGGACCTACCTTCCTTCTGGGCATCGCGTGCACGCTGAAGCTAACGTGGCCCCTGGAGTGTCCAAGTATGTTCCCATGGGGCATGAAATTGGGGCAGAAGATCCTTCTGGGCAATAAGAGCCTGCGGGACACTGTTGTGCGTTATTTGCCTGGGTGTACTCTGTTGTTCCCGCCTCGCAGTACGAGCCTTGTGGACAGTCCTCGGTGTGCTGCTGCTGGCCACTGCTGGTACACAAAGTTCCTCCTCGGCAAGGAATAGGTGTGCTCGACTTCCCCGGGCAGTAGTAACCAACGGGGCACTCTTTGCAGTCCGCCATCATCTTTGATCCAGGGTTTGAAAATGTGCCTTCAGGGCATGACTGAATACTAGCTTCTTCGGCTCTAAGGGCAAATTCACGTGCAGAAAATCTGCCATGCTCAGTTTGTCGTTCTAAGGTATGGGAGAAGCAGACTGCAGATAAGCAAAGATAGACCTACGTCGCTGGATCCGGGCAGTAGTGGCCAGGTGGACACTTGAGGCAAAGGGATTCATTAGAAAGATTCGTTGTTAAGCCCGTACTTCCGGCAGGGCAGGGCGACTTCCCACTCGCCGCTAATGGAACAAAAGCAGCACACAAGCACACGGATCATTATATTTCTCAAGGTACCGGTTTCTGAAAATACATCAGATAACCGCTTGCAGATGCTTACCTGTTGGGCAAAAATATCCTTTCGGACACGATTGCTGGTTAAAGTTCACGGCTGGATCTTCGCATAAGTAGCCAGCTGGACAGTGCAGGCATTCCGTCATCCCTTTAAATGGCGCGAATGTTCCAGTTGAGCACGTTTCTCCAGCGGCACTGCCCAATGGACAAAATTTTCCTTCGGGACATAAGTTTGCAGTCCGCTCGGCTGTCACTGTCCTCTGCTGGCAGAAATATCCCTCAGGACAAGGTGAGCTCTCCAAGCCCCCTAAAGCTTCGCAGACCTTCCCTGCAGGACCAGCGCAGTCGAAGGAGCTCAACTACGTTCCTCCTCTTCGAGTCTAATATCAGCTCGTGCTTTTACTGCTATCAAATGTTAGAAATATGTTAAAACCTAACACTGTGTATAGCTAGGGCGATCCCGCAGGCAGTGCCTTCGACGAGTGCCCGCCGTTCGCTGCTCAAAATGCATACCTGCTGGGCAGTCACTGCAATTTGATTCGCTAACCTGCTTTTCAGCAAGGCCTAGCGTTCCCCTCGGGCACGGAGACGGAATTTCTCCAGCAGGGCAGTACATGCCTGAGGGGCAGGGACCTGCCTTCTTCATGTCGTAATTTGGACTTTCTTTTGAAGGTGTAGGGGAAGAGGATCCAAAAATGCAATAATATCCCTCTTCGCAGTCCACCATTGTTCCTGCATTGCCCTCCTGCTGGCAGGCTTTGTGAGGGGGACACTGGTGGCAGCTGTTGACTGAGGATCCAAAGCCACCATCTCTGTATGTACCGGCTGGGCAGAGCTGTGGAACAGCCGTCCCTTCGTCCGGACAGTACATCCCGTAACTACACGGTTGACACTTGGATGCGCCTGGTGATGCTGTGTACCATCTGCAACGGAGAGCAAGCGCAGGGGACGGCAACTGCTTTACGGATGAGACGTGTCATTATTTGTAGATACTGACATACTTTAGGACAGCTGGAAGGGTCAGTTCTCCAACAAGCCAGATTCCCTAAACTCAAATTAAATAGAGCAAGCTCAGAGCGAGTTCATGCTAATTTTGAATGACCGACCGTAACCTACCCACTGGCACAAAGGTAACATTCAGCCAATCCTTCGTGTGGACCAAAGCTTCCAGCTGGGCATTCTGTCTCTGTCGAGGAGCCTGCTGGAGCGTAGTGCCCAATACTCGCGACGTTCTGCCTGTTGAGGCAGTAACAACACAGGCCGCGCGCAGTATACAAGGTGGACGGTTGGACAAATTTGCGACAGCAAGTGTGAACATATCAGGGAACCGCCGGGTTACGGCGTCTTTCGAGTAAACTGTTGGTACGAAACTGGCTGCTGGGATGCCGAGTCGTTCACGCTTTGGGGCGATATAGTCACAAATCCCTTTCCGCAACTACTGTGGTTGTTTGAAATCCAACTGCTTGGACGTTGTGCAACACATTTTGCCAACCTGGAGGTCTCGGCCCCTCCTGTGCAATATGCTCCTGCTTCGCATTGCCCATCTGGCTCTGTTGAATCGCTGCCGGTGCAAAAATAGCCAGGCGGGCAATTTTGGCAGTTAAGATCGGACGACCCTCCCCTTTCCGGATTGTATTTCCCCCTAGGACAATAGGACTTTGTGGTAGCCCCCTGCACAGGAAAGCAGGGAGGAGTGGAGCACAGGTGAAAGAACTCGCAGGGATTTCGTTTATGACGGTTAACGACCACCTGAGCCACGGCAGAAGCCAACCGACCTGTTTACAGTAGCCTCCGGGGGTGCAGGGCTCTCCTGTAACTCCGTCGTTTGGCTCAGGGGACGTGGCTCTCTTGTAGCACAAGTACCTAAGTTCGCCATGAGCAACTCAAGATTGTGAAAATTGTAGGGATGGTTTCACCTGTTTTGGAACAAGGCAATAACCCTTTTGTGGAATACGCGCGGATACTGAGCAACGAAGCAATATAAGGACATGTTGACGAGCAGGAAATGGGTTGCTACACTTCCATCAATTTTCAGCAACAGCCCAGTGCTATGTTTGTCAGCCGACATGAAATACTTGAAGCAGACATGCGTTTGCTATCATAACAATTAGCTCACCCTTCGTTACAAAAGCCTGTTGGCTTCGAAAGACCTGCACAGGAGCACCCACATTCAGCTACGTTTGAAAGTTGCCGGCCCATTTGACCCCGCAATTCTTGACGTCTTCCAACAAATGTGCGTGTGTGTGGTCCCCTCCCCGTGCGGCGCTGCAGTGTGGGATGACACTGGAAGACTGGAATAAGCACCTTCAGAACCACAGTACTTTCCAGGAGGGCAATCCGTGCAGTCATATGCAGAAGCGTTCCCCTGCGTTGTACTAAATGTTCCCGCTGGGCAGCTCTTCGGTTCAGTGGAGCCCAGTTCGCAATAGTGACCTTCCGGGCATTTTTTTGGAAGGCTGTTTTCCTCGCAGTAGTAGCCTGAAGCAGAATTTCGCCTACATACCGTAGTGTCACGTTGGCAGCGTCCACAATAGCATTCACGCGTATTCGAGGGTTATCTTTCAAAGGCTGTAAAATGCGTACCCTGGGGACATGTGTCACAATCTTCTGGACTCCTCGCCCCTGTTTGATATCTGCGAAACACCCCAACCGGCCATCTCCGGATTTAAGTGCAATGACGACTTTGCAAACGGCTAAGCAACGGATGAAGCAGTTCGGCTTCACGCTTCGTATGTAACGAAGCAACGCATGCTGTTCGCGTTAGTGCTTTGAGCTTAGCCGGTGCCTATAATAGCAAAAGGAACACTGTGCTAGCCGCAATAAACTTGCCCGTATGTTCCAGGAGGGCAAGGGTACTCCGTTGATGACGTTGATCCTGCTGGGCAGTAATACCCCGCCTTACAAGATCCCTCAGCCTGAGCGAGCCCTGCTCGAGACGCATACTGTCCGGCAGAGACCGGTACGCACGCGGAAGGATCCCCCTATAAGAGACAGATACCGCTCTGAGGCAACCCCAGATACACTGTGCAAAATGTGTCAGGCAATTCCCATAGTGCTTTCTTTTAGTTTAGTAAACTTGTCCATACGGGAAATCTTTGTGGATATGGAACCTAGCTGACCTGGCCAGTCTTTGGATTGACAGTTCCCGCCGAACATTCTACTGGAAGTTTTGTTCCCTGTGTAAGAGAAGTGCAGTGTTCGAAAACGTTTGGCTATCTAGAGAGCAATGAATGCTTGGGAGCACACCTGTCTTCCATAAGCATCGTAAGCGGGATGGGCGAGCCCACTTTTAAAGGAATAAGGGCGTGTATATTGTATTATTTTGTGCAAGTGTCAGAAGACAATCTAAAGGGGCGGAAGATGATATGCGGGCGATTGCTAAAAATTGCGTTTACAGAGGAAGACGCGGCATCGTTGCAGATGTTGAAGAATTGGTTTCTAACCTCGGGGCAGTAGTTCCCTGCTGGGCAGGGGTGGCTTGCTGGGAGGGGGACAGAATTGACCCCCGCCTCGCAGTATGCTCCTGCTGGGCACTTCTGCTTTTCCATTTGTTCCCTTGAAGTCCCCTCCTCAGAGCAGTAGTGGCCCGCAAGGCACTCTTCGCATACCACTACACCACTGCTGTCTTCAGAGTAGAATCCTCTTCCGCAAGCTACCCGCAGGCCATCTTTGCACTGGTAGCCGGGGTCACAAGCTACACATTGTGCGCTTGCACCTAATCGCATCCATAGCAACACCGCGCACCGGCTTGTTTCAGCTGGATGAGTGCATGTAGCTCCCAGGTCCAAAGTGCCGCAGTGGCAAAGGATCCGTTCTGGAGGTTCAGGAATACCGCCAGAACAGCGTTCCCAAGCCTAGACAGTTTGTCGATAAAATGAGCCTGCCCATGATTGCCATAAGATTTGCAGGGGAAGCACCTATAGCAATGCCATGGGGATGCATTGGCTGCTCCCCATTTGATACCGCTAAAGGGACGAACGAGGACAGTACTTACCAGCTTGGGCCTCAATAGGGCGTAACGCGTGTGCAGCACCAAACAGGCCGGTGTTAAGGGACATAAGTCCTTCAGAGCATTTCCCAGTGACTGCGCTTGGAGCGGTGCTGTCATCCCCGTAGTCGCAGTAATATCCAGCTGGGCCTACAGGAAACCAGGGTCGCAAAATTTGAAAAAGAGAGAGGTATTTGTTGGTGCCATCTCCACAGTAGTGCTCCAGAGAAACTTCGGAAAGCGACCGAACCCATGGATCTCTCTGAGAACAAAACTTGCAGATGCTTGCGTAGCCTCACACGGTAGGCACTCAGACACATCTGTCAAGCCGGTAACACTGCTGTAGAACCCAGGAAGGCATTTTAGTCCTTTGTCTGAATCTGTTCCGGCGGGGCATACGCGGCCTGCGGCGTAACAGGAAGTTTCTAGCCTTGCCCAAGTATTCAGGGATAGTGTAAGGGATGGGCGAAGCGAACATTCCTGTTCTGGTCGTCTCCTGCCCCGTTCACTGGCGTGAACATCATCCCGTGTTCGAATACCTGGGGGGCATGGCTGGGAGAGCATGTCCATTAGGCTGCTGCCCTGCTTGCAGTAATAGCCGGCCACGCATTCCACACAGTCGTTGGCAGACGTCATTCTGTCGGACGCTCCCGGGTAAGGTGTGTGGGTTCCAGCTGGGCAAGGAATACCTTTTTTGGACCCCTGTGGGCAATAGTGGCCCGAGGGGCAGGCTTCCAACCCTACACTTTGGAAGGATCTCTCCGCGCAAAGCCATCCAGCTGGGCATGGCTTGCATGCTGATTCATCTGCTGCTCCAACACTGTGGTTTACCGTCCCTGCTGGGCACGGCATGGCTGTCGGGCTGGCGGAGCCTTCAGGACAATAGTGGCCAGGCCAGCATGGTACGACCAGCTTATCTTTCGTTGTGCGTGACATGGGGCAAGGCCAACCTGCGGGGCAGTTGATGCAGTCTGTCCCAGAGTCGTTGGCATAGGTCCCTGGTGGGCAAGGCCACGGCCAGTGATGTTTGCCTTCGCACTTGTAGCCCTTCCAACATTTGTACTCTTTTGGAGTCTCATATTCGCCATCGGATGTTGTGACTCCCCCTCGCCAAGAAAGTTGGAAGTATCCTGACTTAATTTCACGCCACTCCGTCGGGCCGCAAACACTGCATAACACGCATATTATGTCAGAAGGAAGAGTAAGAAAAGATAACGGATATCTCTAGCTTAATAGGTGGCGTTATTTGGCAATATAATAGTTGCTGGTAGGTTGTGCAGGCTGCCACCCTTGCCGCTCATTTTGTGGCTGCAGGGAGACACGACGTACTAGCCAAAGTGGCAAGGAGATTCGCCTGTCAGCCTAGATCCCCAGACCGGGTGGGTGAGTCTTTTAGGCCGGCATTCAATCTGTGTAAAGCAAGCGAGAGGGAGAACAGTAGGCTTTGAAGACGCGCATAGAGAGTCTACGGCAATTCGTGCATCTCGTGTTTGCTCTAATGTAGCACTAAACGTCCAGTCGCTGTGGGGATCAGCTTCAATGCCGTACACGGGTTGACGAGTCATCAAGCGTCCGCGTATACCCACAGGAAACGAACCACTCCGCGAAGGCGCCACCTTGAAGAAAGAAAGGCTTTCGTATAAATTGAGAAGGAATGTTTGTGGCGCCGCTAGAACTTGTAGTGTAGTATGGGCACCACTTCTTGGGCTGTGTATACTGGCTGCAAACCAAGTAATTTAACTCGTCTAACTTGCACAAGTCCGGCATGGAACTTGACCTTGATTTTACAAGACTGTCGGAAGGGGAAGAGCGGGCCGGTGGGCCGCCCGCGTCAAGAACGGGGCTCGCGTCGTCGTATTCAATGCCGCACCACCACTGCCCCGCCAGCTCGAGAGGTCTCAATCCGTCCTCACAAGGCTTAGGGGGCAGATGCTCTTTTCCTCGCTCAACAATCGAACCAGCAGGAGCCGGGGAACATTTGCGCTTGCCTCCCAGAGAGTTTGTTCCAGAAGGGCATGGCTCTGGTTCCCCTTGTGGATCCGGGCATTGAAAACCAGGCGGGCAAGGAATGCAGATCCCAGGATACTCTTGCTTTGTATAGGTACCAAATGGACAGCCTACTGCAGATGAATCTCTTGTTACTCCTCCGCTCCAGCCTCCACACATTTTACCGGGGGGACAGGGAGTACACACTAGCTCTTCGCCCCTGCGCTGCCATCCAAAGGGGCATCTTTCCGGTGCTTTTGCTGGGTCAGTGCAGACCGCATCCTCTGGACACGGATAGCAAATTCCGCTGCTGACCGGCGAGTACGTGCCTGGGCTACAAGGCACCTTCTTCCCGGCTTGGCAAGAAAAACCAGCAGGACATACACTGCACTCTGGGGGACCTTCAATTCTGTCTGAGAGGTACATGTTCATCGGGCAGTCTGTCTTTTCTGGCTCTAAAGTGCCTTTGGAGTCTAATTCTCTTTGACTGCAATAAAAAAAAATAACACATATCTGTGAATACAATGATTTAACATCGAGTGCTTTTCACACTTCCGAAGGGGGGTGACAGTACGACTCAGCATGAAGTAAGCAGTCCCTAATGGAGACGAGCAACCAGCCATGCCAAGGTACGTTTATCCCACCCCCCTCGCATGGCATGTACTCTACAGTGAATTCTCTGTTGTGTGGCAGGTTAGCTATCTGAATTCAAGGAAAGCTGGACTGCTCACGGGGTAGAGACATCGCAAGTGAGGCTTCCTAGCGGGCTGACTTCTCCGTCCGTACATGGCTTTGCAATAGCAAGTGAGCATTCAAAATCCTCTGGACAAGGCTCACATGCGTTTCGCTGAAAGATGAAGACCTCGCCTGTGTTGCATTGCTTCCGAACTGCAAAAAGGCAGTCTCATTCGCAGGCAGTACGAAAAACTCACTGCCGCCCGTTGCTCACTATATAGGTGGAGCAGTTCATAAGGTAGCACAGGAGGAAGCCTCCAGCATCTCCGGTGCAGTAGGAACGCTACCGTTACTTCTAAGGCAGATACTCACCAACAATTATATCTACTGACGCTTTGGGAAGGAGCCGAAGTTGCTGCTTCGTATGATTCGCCACAGCACGGAATTCGCAAAACACGTGATGATGAAGCAGTCCTGCGCTGGCTGGACTTAGCTGGCGCCAATCAAGTAGTATCTCTAGTTCTTGCCATATTAAAGCCTGATACCCTTCCTGCTCCCGCGTTGCTGACTGTTCGTCAGAGTTGTGCACAGGAATTGACTTATTTATTGTGGCCAAAAGGACGTTTCCCGCATCTGTGTCCACACACTGGCCTGTCATATAGACAATGGAGGCAAAGGGCACGACGACTTTTAGCTCCAGCACAACCTTGGTTTGCGGTGGCAGGAGTTCAGCCACTAGACCTACAGCCTTCCATTGTACGAATCCGTCCGAGTTTTTGTCAACCCACTGCATTTGCGCAACAGGTGGTTGTGTGCTTATTCCAGCTGTTGCCGACTTCGGAAATACCAAAAACCGGGCTCGTTTCTTCAGTGGACCGGAGCGCACCTCTATCCACTTCGGCTCCCCGATTCGTTGGGAACTCAGCCTTGCAATATGATTAGACCTCGGGTTCCGCAGCATGTAGCGAAGCCCGTGAGGAATATTTAGGGTTCGGGATGACAACACAATGACCCTGACAGATCCATCGGGAGCAGCCATACCCTTCCAGCGTACCGCAGCCTTGCTGCTAAACGCACTGTCGGCGCTGAGGATCTGGAAAGACACGTTTTGTTCTGCTTCATGCACGTCTAATTGACGTGCCGTTGCCGCTGCAAACTGCCAACAGGCAGGCATAGGCCAAACATAAGGAGAGATGCGGATGCTGGTGCCACCCAGGAGAGTAAGTCCCTGCCCATGGTGTGCTTTTATTACCACGTCAGCGAAAGGTCTATCTAGAAGTTGTACACACAATTGAGTCGGACGGCCAGGAAGGATGAGAGCAGCGCTGATGCCGTGCGTCTCCTCCATAATGTGCTTCGCCGACCTCCATTTCACAAGGGCTGATGCAGCTGCCACAACATCTTTGAAAACGCCAACAGCGGAGGAAAATTCTAGGACGATTGGAGGCGTCTCCAATATTGAACGGAGCTGCCCTTTGTCTTTTCCGCAAGTCACGCACTCCACGTGAAGTTTTACCCAAGGTTGCTCGGGGGCAGTAGTGGCTCTTTGTTCCTGAAGCCAAAGTGTTAAGCCACTTAATATCCCGCGCCCCCGCTCGTTTGTTGTGCACTCTGTTTGACCGGTGAGGGAGATCAAATTACCCGACGAAGCCTTCGCTATGGTGACACGAATTGTATGGCCGGATATGGTGCTGTTTTGAAGTTCCTCCCTCCCTCTTTGGGAGCCGAGGCGTTTGAGACGTTCCTGTTTTTGACGCATGCCGTAAAGGCTGATGCTTTGCGTCCAGCTGCTCCACAAAACCCGAGCAGGGGACTTCGTTGCCATTGCTCGCTGCCGAAGCAAGCGCTCCCTCGACAGCACTCTCTCTACGAGAGTCGAACTGACAGGATCCAGAAACACCTCCAGATCCCATGGCTGCCCTACTCTTACACCAGACGGGACAGCTTGGACGAACCTGAAACGCGCCCTCACTGATCAACACGAGCCTATTAAAAGTCCCACCAAAAGTACATGCAAATGAACGGTGCACCCTATTGAACTAACATGTGAACCTTCGCCTAAGCAAATGCAAGAAAATGAATGTGAAGATGCCACGCCACTTCCCGTAGAGCCGTACCTCAGCGAAGCATCGATATCTGATTGCATTTGGTTCACACTGGCATCGTTGAAGCCCCCATTTGGAATTTGGGCTATAAGCGCCTCTTTAAACGTGATCGGGGCTGAAACTGCAGGATGAGGAAGCCCCTGCTCGTCCTTCATGCCTGCGGTGTGCTCAACTGCAGTGGCCTTCAGTTGGTGCTTTCCTTGAGGACCTGTGAGCAGAAGGTTGTCCCATAAACAAAGGCCAAGCCGGCAATGCGTTTTGTAGACGTTTTGGACTGTATCATCTTCGGCAGTATCTTTAATCAGTTGAAGTTGTATTTGGCCTGCAAAGTTTGTGTCTCTTCCCCCGTCAGAGCGAAGTACCTCCACTGCCACTCGTATCGGAGAAAGCAGGGGAATGAATACCACCGCTGGCGGCTGCTCGCAAAACCTGCATCATCAAGCGCATCCTGCATATATCTTTGCTAAATGAAGACGAAAACGCTGCTCTGCTATTCCTGGACTCACATGATGCACTTTGTGAAGCTTACGTGCGTCACCCAGGAATGATAAGTTCCCCACTACATCAGCAAGCGCAAAGTAAAGTGGTCCTTTGCCTGTGTAATGCGTTAGTGGAGCCAGTGGGATTTCTGTGTGAATGCAACAAACCTGAGAACCCGAGAAGCTGGGGGGGTTATCTCTAATGGAGCGCTTTCTGCAGCTTGTGCGCCGTCAGCAGTAGCAATGAGCTTGTACGTTCCCGGCTGAAGACCTTGGAGCTGGGAGAACGTAGCCACTCCGTTGATTAGAGGTGCTGTTGTTTGGCCACCAATAACTGGTAGGGGATAACCAGTTTTGCCGTTTAAGTCAACAGCAGCAAGCTGCACCATGCCCTTGAAGTTAGGGAGCACAGCAGAACCGTCAAGGGCCAAGGCAAATACTTGCAGCGCTCCCTGAGGTGTAGTTTCTAGGAAGGAGAGGGCTTCTAGGGTCCTTGGTTGGTCCCACGAGAGTGACAACCGGGCAGATATCTGGGACACCCTGATTCTGAAATCAGATTTCTGTTTCAGGGGTATTTTGTGGGAGCAGCTTCGAAGCTCTGGCAGCTTATGGGCTGGCTCGTGAACGCTGCAAGGGACTTGAGCAAACACATCTGCCCGGTAGTTTCCTGCCTCAGAGAGTTTCAACAACCACCTGGCCTCGTCTCCTTCCAACGGCTTCCAAACTAATTCAGAAGGCCCTGTCAGTTGCTCTTGAGAATCGATTCCAGGGATTGGCACAAATTGAAGCCCCAACAATGCCGAAGGTTGCTGTGAATCTTTTGATAAGTCTCCATTGACGCGTACAGTAACTTCGAATGCTTCCCCCGGACTGACCACTAGGGCCCGTGATTGCACGTCCACTGTTGAGCTTATAAGAGCTGCAAGCACGGTTTGATCCGGTCATCAGAAGTAGGCACAACACCATTTAAAGTGCTTATGTCACTACACACGTTGAATATGTGGGTAATTCCAAGCCATTTTCCGCTGCTTCTGGCGCAGTCTGGTGTCTAGAAAAGTAGCATTGTATTGGCCTGTGTGTGTATGTGTGTGTGTGTGTATATGTAGCGTGAGAGTTACCTTCAAGATCCTTAAGGTCGGAATGCTCTTTTGCCGACCGAGTTCCTGGTCCGGCCTGTGAAGCTGCAAGCGCACCCAAGAAGGCCTGGGACAGCGCCAACAGCACCGAGGCCCTCATATCTACAAGCTCTTAACATGACAGGATGAGCAATTCTATCTAATGGCACACTGCAGCACAGACGAATCTCTGGCAC
>CAJFCZ010000016.1:0-54587 GCA_904066245.1 Eimeria sp. OTU-Y
GCCTTATGCCAACGCACACCCCACCACTTACGGGGAGCTGCAGGGCACAGGATACCGATTTTTGTTTGTTTACAGCATACTCAGAAGCGGGCTTCTAGCCAGACGTTCCGCCCTGTCCGGAGTACAAGCAGAATGTTCAGGGACATGCTCATTTTCATTTAGGCTTCGAGTGCTGTGAAACCGAACACCGACGCTAGATGCGCCGAGGTCGCCTAAACATACTGCTGCAACTGCCATCCCACAGTGTAAGGCTGCCAAGTATGCACATGTCTCTGTGTAGCAGCCACAGGTTCCTGGCATCCCCCGAGCTTTTCGTTACCTACATGAGCCCAGACGATTGTTGTCATGGATGCCAGAACACATCTCCTCCATGCGGAGCAGCTCGGGACTGCCCTTCAATTTTGCTAAGCATCTCTATTGGCTCTCACATTTCCACTAAAGTCAGCAGTGCACTCGAGATGGGCTTGCTACCAACCGACCAGCAAATGGGAGCGCAACTGCACGCACAGCAAGCGCGAGTTCGCCGTGCAGTAGAAACCCCAAACTGTGGCGACGCTTAACTTGGATGACATTAAACGCAACTTAACACAAGGGAAAACTCTAGTAGATCGAATTTCCGACACTCCGTTGTGGGCTCTAGAGCTTTAGGGCCCATAGAGGTTGAGACGCGCTGTCACTGATCGTTGGCGTTAATCTCCACGTTTGGAGATTAAGCATGGCCAAAACTATTCTCCTGATTCAAACTAATACAAAAGCTCACGCACTGTGTATTTTTTTTTGTTTATGGCCCCTTCCCTGTCTCCCCGCTTCGTGGGGCCCCCCACAGACAGTTAAAGGCCATTATGTTATCCCTCGAATGCATGCAGGACTGGAGGCGCTGCATCAACCACCGGCTACCCCTAGAAGGAGAGAAGTTTACAAGGGAAAGCGTTTAGGCTTGATTGTACGCATGTCCCTCCTGAGGTGGTGGGGGAGAGCGGGTTTCATGGTGGCATCGTTTCCCTGCAATGCAAACTGCTGGGTGACTACCCAGCAGAGGTGCCCTCTAGCATTCAGCTGCTTTGGATTCCATGTTGAATCAGTCTGTAGATTTTACTTATTGGAGAGGATTCTGCTCGAGTTGATTGCTGTACTCTGCTGTTGTGGTGGGGATCGGCGCCTCATGAAGAAGGCACACTTTTCGACTGTTTTGTTAAGTACTGCGCGCCCACTTGCCAAGTGTCTGTGTACTTCTAGGCTGCTGACTCTGCCAGTTCCTACAGGCAAATACCTACTCGGTTCGTGCAACGTTTCTGCGCAGAGCCAGCACGCTTCGAGACAGCGCTTGTTGAAATGGGACCACTTAAGATAGCCGTATGACAAGGCCTGCCGTTGCGCAGGCTTTCAGACGTAAACAAAAGGCAGATGCTGGTGGAGCCGCTAGGGGTGTGCAGCAGGCTCCCGGGGGGGCTCGGAAGCAATGCTGGCTCACGAGGATGGGCTTGCTGCTCCCGAAGAGAAGCCCAACACCCACTCAAGTGATAATCAGCGATCAGGCAAAGAGCCGAAGTCCAATGCTGATATAAGTGATAATCAAACCTCAGATAAAGAAGGGGATGCCCAACACCACACCAAAGAACGGCATAAATCGAACAATCATTCTAGTGGCCATCAGAGCTCAGACAACGAAAACGGTGGACGGCAGCACAGCAAGCAGCATCGGAAGGCTAAAGCCTACTCAAGTGATCACACTGCAGACGAGGATGGGCAACAGCAGACTCAGCAGCACCAGAAGCCCCAGGAGAAAACGGAGGGCTCAGTCTGGCTTCCAGCATGCTGCGAGGTGTCGTACCAAGGGGCCAGCGGCCCTGAGGCTCGTCGGCGACGCCGTTTGGGTCCATCATCTCCAGTCCCCGAGGTCCAAGTTCAGGCCCCTGAATCAACTGCGAAGAGAAAGAGGACTCCAAGCCGTCGGGTGGTGGAGGCAGCGGAATCCGCCCTGCTCCTGGAGGCGGTTATGGCTAGGGAGAGCATGACAGCGCGCGGTGCCCCAAATCAGCCCCCCCGATTTGCAGGTGATTACCCTTGTGCGTCTTCATGTCTGTCGTCTTCTTACTCGGAGACCTACACCGCCACTGGTAGCTGCCTCGAGCATGTCGCTACGCGCGCGGCGTCCTTGAGTGGGGACTTGCGTCAGCAGGAGCAGCAGACAGCGGCACCAAACATGTACAGAGGTATAGACCTGGAGGAAACTGCAAAGGGTTTTGAGCCACAGACAGGGAACCGTAGGACAGCCCGCAAAGGCCCCCAGAGATTTATGACGCCTGCAGCTGAGGAGATTCCTCCTTGCCGACGCCCTTGTAAGGAGCACAACTGCATACTTTATTACCCAAAACTCCTACACTCAAAAGAGGCGTGGTTCGTGTGGGGCCGTCACTTTGCCAAACGAGGTTGCAATGTCTGTGTATCCTAGACAGTCCCGTATACCTCCTGCATCAGGTGTTCTGCGTTTTATTTGAGATTATGTGGGCTTTGACTGCTATTGCATGCCTGTTTGGACGTGGGTGCTAGCAGCGCTGCACTACAGCGTATACGTGAGTTTTTGGGCGGCAAGGTTCCCTATTTTACCTTGTAATGTAGGTCATTTTGACCTTTCGGGCGTTTTACCTCTTTTTTCCTGTATTTGTGGGGTGCAGTATTTGGGGCGGTTGAACCCAGAGACGTGCTGGGGTTTGGCATTCCTCTCAGAGAGGTTTTGCGCACTCGCGAGCAGCAGCGGGAGCACCAGCAGCCGCAGCAGCAGCACCAGGAGGGCGAGATATCAGGGGAGAAGAACGCATCGGGTGAAGGACAGCCTCACAGCCATAAGGCACCGCAGCAGTTGCACCAGGGAGAGGGCGAGGTCCCGTCGTTTGTGGTTGATGTGGCGGTAGTTGGTGCCGGGGTTGCAGGGTTGGCGGCTGCTGCATACCTCAGGAGGTGCGGAGCGTCTGTAGTTGTGTTTGAGGGACGCCACCGGGTTGGGGGACGCACATTTTCTTCTGTGATGCCGGAGAGGGTGCTACCCGACGGCCGCAAAGTCGAACGTAAGTGCTTAAGCACTCTTCATGGCTCCATGTCTGCTTTGGAGCTGCAGCCTCACGTTTGTGTTTTGTTGGCACTGAAAAGCGTACGAGCAGCTCTTTGCAGGGCTGGACTGTACGTTGTTTTGCGAGTCCATGGCTTTGTAGCTCTCCCGTATTTCTTCCATCACAGCTCCTTGCTCGTTTTTATTTCATATCTGATTGTACAGTCTCTATCTGTTCGTTCTCCCATCACTGTCGCTTTTGCGGCCCTAGCAATGTCTGAGGCTGTAGCAATGCCTGGGTGCTGGGGAGAGACGCCGACACAAGTCTGCACTCCCGCTTGCATTTGCTCTCTGATGGGTGCGGTTCTTTGTTTTGCTCCTGCGCAGGCGTTGTGATTGATCTAGGCGCTTCCTACATGCATTGCGTAACAGCACATCCCAAGGAGAGGGGGGGTGCGCCCGATTGCCGCTGGCGCCGGGAGCCATCGCGATCTGTCAGTGGCATTGCGGCGGTGCTACAGCCGCTGGTGGCCGATGTGGCTGGGAAGCAGAATTGGGAATCGACGCTTTTTGCAAGGTGAGGTGATAACGCGCTCTTGTCGTGTGTGTATGTGAACTATGGCAGAAGAATTGCCTTTTTCTCCAACCTTTGAGCGCATCTGCACGCTGATGGGGAGCACATAGGGTGCCTTTGTGGGTGCATGGCCAGGTTTAACATAAATTTGCAAGGTAAGCAATAAGGCAGGACATCCCTGTTGGTGTGCCTTGTGGGGTGATACTGCAGTTGGAGCGATGAGGCTTCTGGGAAAGAAGTGCCTTTCCTTTCTGTATTAAAGGTGCATCAACTCCTTGATCGGCTACGCGAAAGAACGGCTGCAAAGCTCTTGCACTTACCTCCACCGCTCACTGAAGCAGGGGGCCCAGGGCCCTCCGCTGCTTCGCTGCCCAATACCATTCCCGCTGCGGAGTTTCTCGCCCCTCCCTTGGATCAGTTACTGGTTGCTGCTTTAGACAAAAGGAGATCTGCCACTAGCCACAGCAACGAGACTGCGGGCGCCTCAGCACCAGAAGCCTTCACGGGCAACGCCGACGGGCAGCACTTAACCGTTCGTGCCGTTCAGGAGGATCTCCCTAAGCAGGAGGAGGTCGGCTGCCGCGTGGGTGTTTTGGACAGCGAAGACACCGAGGACCACAGCAGTCAGCAGGCTGAAGCTATAGCTTTGCAGGCAGGCGCCAGAGGGTGCGAAGCGGAAGAAGAGGACAGTGCCCACGTGCAACACGACGCAACCGATCCGTGCTGTCATTGGGCCCTTGGGTTGAAAGAGAGTGGTCTTCGCAAGCAGAATGCGAACATATCAAACTCCCGGTTTTCCTTATACTATCCCTTGGGAGAGGCGTTTATCCGCCGAGCCATTAGGGCCTATGGCGGATGTCCTCTGTGCTGCACAGGGGCTTGTGGGGGAACTTCTAGGCGAGTTGAAGAGCGGCAAACACCTTCTGGAGGATCGGCAGAGGAGATTGGCGACAGTTGCAGAAGAGAGGGTATATGGGGCCCTCCTGCTCCTCTTGTGCAGCCGGGAGGTTGCACGAAAGTCCTGGGAACACCCGTTGGTGATGGAGCTACTGACGGAGAGCCGGTACCCGGTGGAGAAGCCCTGCAAACTGACGCAACAGAGGAGGCTGGTGAGGCAGCAATTTGCCGCGTGAGCCGAAGCCAGCCTTTTACAGGGGAGCTCTCAGCGGGTGGAAAGGTTGCAGACAAGATGGATTCTACACTCCAGCATCAACTTACCAGGAAGGATTTGACGAAGCGACAGTCTGGCGTTTGCACTAGGACCCGAGGCAACGCTGCCCATAGCAGCGGCACCAGCAATGGACAGCAACTACTTAAGGGCAGCCGCCCGAAGAAGAGCGGCACAACGGCAGGGACGCATGTCCAAACGCGGCTGGTACCTCCTTTGTCGCTGCATGATAACAGAGGCTTCCGTCGGTCGGCGTGGGATGCCCTACAGACTGCTCTATGCGAAATACTAGCAGAGGCCGAGGCCGATGACGGGATGCAGGCTGGCGGCGCAAGCAGCAAAGAGGGCATTAACAGGGACTTCCGCGCCCTGAGGCCCCGTAAACCTCCACCTATCACTCCTGCAGAAGCTCGCATGCTACTAGTTGTATTGCAGTCTAGGTTGGGATACGTGGGTGACCTTAGAGAGCTACCTGTGTCTGTTGTAAAGAACTATCCTTACGAAGTTGCTGGGGTAGGGGCAGCTCTCAGAAAGGAGCTGCTAAATCGACATTTGGGGCCCCCACCGGTGCCTCTGTCTGTACCGCCGCCCCCCAGTGTGCAACGACTTCGCATGCAGCAAGTTGCGCTAGAATCATCCCTGCAGCAAGAACAAAATGTTCGTGTTTATCCTTTTTCGGCGTCTACTGCCAATTCTGCCGACAAGCTTGTGGTGGATGGGTGGGGGTGGTTACCCATGTTCTTGTGCCTACAAGTGTTTCCCTTTGTTGTAACGGAAGCCACTGTGCAGTCTATAACCGTCAAGGATGGTCGCCACGATATGGTAGATGGTGCAGATAATACTTCTGCCTGCCCAACAGAAACTTCGCGGGCTCCCCTTGGCAAAGGAAATATCTGTACTTCGGAGGGAGGTAGTGGTACACAGAATAGAGAGGCTGCTGGAAATGGGGTTTTTCACGCCGATACTCATCCTGTACGCCTTCGGGTCGAAGTGAACCGTCGCCTTCGGTATGGCGCCTCTCATGGACTGCCACAGGCGCAGAAACAAGACGATCCGCCAACGCATATTTGGTAAGGGGCTGTCTGCTTCCGCTTCACTGCCGTCTTCCATTATGTAGCTGCACGCTTCCTGTGCCTGCCAAGTCTATATACACTTTTACGCAGTCGCGCAATGTGCTGGTTCAAGATGCGGGCTCGTATTGCCCTGCGGTTGTCACCTGTCTTACTACGTCAAGGTAGTTTCCTGGGGCATTCTACGCCCCCCTAAGAACTAATAGAAGCAGTCTTTGACAAGACCACGAGTTCTTTCTCCGTTTGCAGGGCATTCGCCAAGTACTGCGTAGTAGCGGTCCCACTGGCACAGCTGGCTCAAGCACCTTTGCCGTGCACCCGAGTGTCAGCCGCTGAAGAGCCGCTCCCACCAACTTTGGGCTTGATTGACTTTTCGCCACCTCTGGGAATAGATAGGCGCCGCGCTCTTGCTCGGTACAGGATGGGGTGTCACAATAAGGTAAGTGGTTTCGCTTCCCTGCGTTCGTGTGTTGCGCCCCACAAACCACCCACCATCAGTAGAGACCTCTTCACGAAGACAGCGATCCCGCGCCTGGCTTAGCATCTGCGGCGCCATTATTGCATTATTCAGACGATCCTTGGGATTATTTTTTCAACAGAACCGCAGGGTCCGGTGCTAAGTTACGTAGCAGGGCCTCTTCCCTTAGACTCGTGACAATCGTGATCTAGGTTTTTTAGACATCGGCCTGCGTTTGTGGCTGCACTGGCCGCTTGCGTGGATTCAGGTAGTCATCCGATGGCACCCAGATGACGTTTTTTGGCATGAGCGGGGCCTTCAGTTAAATTGCCTTGATCAGAAGTTTCAATTTCTGAATCTCCACGCGTATGGGAAGCCAGGGTGCCTTCTTGCGCACTGTTTTCCCCCTTTTTCCAGTGGCTACGGGGGTCTCAACAATGATCAAGAGGTACGCTACATTTCTGGGGAGAGTTGGCGTTTTTCCTCAGGTTTGTCTTTCGAAGCCTTGCTTGTCCCTTTGGTTGCTGTGTCTTTGTATGTTGGAGATCGTGGCAAGGCTAAAATCGCCGTGGAGAAGCGGTTGTGTATGAGCCACTGCCCTTTCGTATCACGCTGATGTTCAGGTGGTAGCTGAAGTCCTGGCACTACTGCAGCAGATGTTCGGCATTTCGGACGCCTGTTTTCCTCGGCCGGTTGACTTCGTCGTCTCTCGGTGGGACGAAGATTGTTTTTCCCGCGGCTCTTATTCCACCCCGGTGGGCCGCACATTCCGTTTTACTTTCACTTTATTGCCGTATTCGACCCTCACAAAGCCCTCCATGCGCATGCCAGCACGAGTTACGCTTGACAGAGTGCCAACCCCAACTGCTCATAAGGGCAGGTTTGAGGCATTCCATCGCGCTCCACTAACTGGCTTTTGCTGCTCTCCGTTTTGTGGCCACTGCAGGGAGTCAACGCGTACGACAATGACCTCGACATAATGAGGGCTCCCCATCCAGCACATGATCCTCGGGTTCTGTTTTGTGGGGAGCATCTTAGCAAGGCCTATTTTCAGTGCGTTGACGGTGCTTTTGATACAGGTAAATATAAGGGAACCAGCAGCGCACGCATTCTTTGCTGCCCTTGTTTGTATGCGAACCGAGGGCAAGGGAGGCTAATGAAGCAGACTTGCTTAGATATCACACTAGGAAGGAAGCTCCCCCGTAAATGCGACTTCTCCATTCGCTACCAGAAAAAGTATATTTTGTATATCTGCAAGTAAAAATAAGAATACGAATCCGTTTCCTGATACTCTTGACAAAGTATTTTGGAAGTGCATGCATTCCATCGGCCCAACGGGTCCTTACTTAGGACGGCTTTTGCCCGCGGGCTATGTTAAAAGTGGATATTAGTTCGTGTGGCGGCTATGCGTTTGAGTTGCAGGGCTACGTGCTGGGGAAGCTGTTGCTCACGAGTGCCTGCAGCTCCCGCTTCCCCCCAGAGAAGATGGAAGGAATTTTGCACTGGATTGCTTTTGCCTGCCTCCAGTGTCAGCCCAGTCTGATTCTGTTGGTTCATTCCTTAGCAGCGAAGAGGTTCACCGCCCGCACAATGCAAATGTTGCCTCTGGGGGCGACTATTTTAAAGCGCCCTCAGGAACCTCGGAGGAGGACTCTTACCAGCAAACCCCAAAAGGTTTGCTGCCGCAGTGCCCGTTCTCGGGATTTCCGATGCCGCGACTACCTCGCGTGCTCCGCGGCCATTACTTGACAGATCAGTCAGACCTGGGGCTGACAGATGCAGAGGGGGAAAATTGGGCAGATGGGGGGGGCGGTCGGCGCGGCCTCCAGACCTGTGAGTCTGAGCGAAGGGTGCCACAGGTTGCGGCGGCTGAAGAATATTTTCTTGCGCGTTGCCTGGCCTTCATAAAAAGCGGCAGCAAACAGCTCCTCAAGGGACTGGCTCTCCAGCAACAGGGCGTCTCCAAGAGTGGCTCCCCCGTAGAGCGGTTTTGCATTGATGATGCTTCTTACGAGGGAGAGCCGTCTTTTGATGCAGATACAGAGAGCGCATCGGGCGATGGGGGCAACGAAGTTACACCGGATGAGCCTTCTGCGGTTCCGCATCTGAACAGTTTATCAGAGGCCGCACTTAGCTTCCTACGACGCTTACCTACGGCTGCTCAGCGCCTTTTCTACAGGACTTTCCTTTCGGAATTCCCTCTGACCCCGCCCACGTCAAGCGGCGGCGCAGCGGAGGAGCAAGAGTGCAAGTACAGCTCGCCGAAGCAGGAACAGCAGGATGGCAACCTGGAAGGGCAAGACGACCAGCAACAGCTTCAAGCCCCCCTTCTTACTGACCTTCTCGACGCCCTCTTTCTGACCACGAGCAGCACTGGCAGCGCTGAGAGTGGCCAAGATGCTTCTTTCAATGAGACGGTACTTTTGCTGTCGCAGCAGTTTTCTCGCCGTCTCAAGCGCGGCTCTGGAGGTAAAGCGTTGGATATGAAAGCTTTCTTGTTTCTCCTTGCGAAGAAGAACACCCTAATTCAAGATGTAGTGCTCAGCCCCATACGTGACCTTGCGCACGCATTCCCGCGGAGCAGTGCACAGAAAGGACCACTGACGAAGGAAGTTGGAGCCTCTAAGGTGCCGCTGGCACCAGCAGAAGCAGCGGAAGCTTCCCTGGAGGGCTTTGTCAAGGAACTAATGCTGCCTGCCCTCCCAGCGCATGCACGAAACACAAAGCCTCCGCGAATGGCGGCTGTGTCGGTGGGCGTGCTGCTGATGGAGACCATTGAAAGGCTTTGTGCTGCGGTCCCGCCAGCCACTGACCAAGAGCAGCTGAAACGGCGGGCCACCATCGTAGAAGATTTGGTACTGAAGAATCTCGCGAACAGCGAGTTTGTCTCGGCCATTGGCAACAGTGGGGCGGCTGGCGGAGTGCCGAGAAGAGAAGAGGGGTCCGCACCGTCGGATCCCGTGCAGCATGAACAGTTGTGCTGGTTATGTCGTGGGGAAGGAGATTTGCTGTTGTGCGATGGTCTGCCCCCAGCTGCTACATCTTCAGGTGCAACATTGGGAGGAGGATCCTCCGGTTTGAGCTCCTCAGTGCCTGCTCCAAGGCCTTGCCGTCATGTGTTCCATATTGGCTGTGCATTCCCCCCACCCACCCCCGCAGAATTGCAGCCGAATGCCAACTGGAGCTGTCCTTTGTGTAAAGCAAAAGCCTTCAGAGAACGCCAGAATAGCGAGCGCCGTGGATCGGACCGATGCCAGCAGGAGGCGGGAAAGGCGCAGCCGCAGCCTTGTCTTCAAAATGGCGAAGGACACCAGGAGCACACAGAGCGGCCAGCGGACACTGCCAGTGCGGAAAGCATTGGAGGACGTACGAGGCGCACAGACTTTGGCGGAGATATGCTTAATTACATTTTCGAATCGGTGGAGCGCCTCGCACAGCAAGGAACCGAAGAAAGGACTGCATACCAGTCTCAACGGCAGCTGGCAGCGTGTGAAGATTTGCAAATGGCTGCACTAAAGCGGCTGTTTGTTGACAAAACTCGGAGCATTCTTGCCCGAACTAGGCAGCTATGCAGACGATTGCGGGACCTACAGTCTATAAGGATGAGGTCGTGGGTAGCTGCGAACCGCAGGAAGCTGCGCATGCGTTCAAAGACTGGCTGCCGTGAACATCTCAACCCTGAGGCTTGCGACTTTACAGAGCACTTAGGAGTGAGAATGCAGACTTTTTCAAAACATAGGCACGCAGCGCCTGTGGCAAGGCGTGCTGTTCATTCGTGCTCATCCTACAAAGACAAGGGTTCTTCTGACCAATCAGCCCAGGCCAATAGGGGCACGTGTACTGGGGATGCCAATGGGCAGCGTGACAGCCATGCAGCAAAAGCAACAGTTGGTGCCTCAGTGAGAGAAAGAGAAGGGCAGCGATTTCAGGCTGAAGTAGAAGAAGAACGCGCTCGCCGCAAGCGCACCTCCCCACTGGCTGAAAGATCTGAAGGCGCTGCGGCAGTCGCAGGGAGCAGCCAGATGCATTCGGACTGCGCTTCGACGGTCAATCCAGGTTTGGTCGAAACGCATGTTGACCGCGCGGATGATGGGGAGAAGGATGTCTCAGCTGGGTCGCAGGGTGAGGCTTCATCAGAGGAGGAAGCAGACCGTCCCTTGGATCCTTTTGCTGCTGCTGCACAGACACCCAGATTTGCCAAGGCCCTGAGTTTGATGTCGCGTCTCCAAGCAACAGATAACTCCGCCTTGCCATTGAGCATCTCAGTGTTGCAGCACCTGCATCATTCGGCACGAGGCTGCTGCTGTAACCGTAAGAGCGGACCTTCACGTGAGGAAGCACGATTAGGCGAAAGAAGCGGATGCAGCACGGACAGAAAAGACTTCTGCAGCTGCAGAACTGGAGCTTTGCTGAAGGACGGCGACTGCCTGTGTGTGCGGTCGGCTCGAAATGATGCAACGGCTGCTCTAAGGGGCTTACTTGTGTACGGGAAGCACGAGCCTAGAGCTGCAGCTCGGCAGGAACGCCGCTTCTGGTGCTTGGCCCCCCATGTTAGCTCAAAAGATGCAGATATAGAAGCTCTCTGTCAAGGTGAACCGGCCTGGATGAGTCGGCTGCTTAGACCCACAAGGAAACGACGCCCTCAACACCACCGCGCAGCATCCAGAGACGTAGTAGATGCAGTGGCTTCCAACGTGCAGCTTCCCCGTCAACAAGCTGCGCTGCGTGCGGCACGGCCCCAAGTGCATCAGAGGTACGCACAGCGAGATGCGAATGCACACCATCAAGCGAATATTGCCTACACACAGCAGCATTATGCTGGACCTGCCAGGAGAGCTCAGAACATAGAATCTGTGGCTGCAGCAGCAGCTGCAGTCACGGAATCCCTGCGGCTTCCTGCTGCGCAGCAGCGGGGGCCCATTGCGTCTCAGCATCTCGTGCCTGCTGTTGCGCCTGCCGTTTGGCAAGGGATGCAGCCCGCGGGAAGTGCCCCGGCCTTGCAGGCTCTCTGGCAGCTACTGCAGGGTGTAAGGGAGCAACAGCAACAGCAGCAGCGGCAGCAGGATTTTTGTCAAACGGGAAGAGTAAGTAGTATTTCAGCTCAGCAACAAATCATTCAGCAGCAGCTGCAGCAGCAGCTACAACTGCAGCAGCAACTTCAGTTGCAGCAGCAACTACAGTTGCAGCAGCAGCTGCAACTGAGGCTGCAGCAGCAACTTCAACAGCAGCTCCAGCAGCAGGTGCAACAGCAGGAACGATCTGCAGCAGTGCACCAACCTATACAGGGGAACTGGCTGCCGCCACTAGCAGCCGCCGCCGGTCAGAGGAATTCTGGGCTGGTGGAGCAGCGTGCGCTACTTCGTGCTACCCAGCCACAGGCTGCGTCAATCCCTCAAGCTGTTGCACCTCCAGGAATAGAGCAACAGCTGGAGCGTCAGCTACAGGAGCTGCTGAGACGGCAACAACTCCAGGCTTCGTTGAGGGGCGTGCAACATCATTTGGGAGAAGTGCCATTAGCGCAGCAGCCAGTAAGCAGTGGCCAACAGCAAGGACAGCTGCACCAGCTGCCCCTGCCGGACAGGATGCAACAGGCACAACAGGGAGAGTTGGAGCAGCAACGCTTGAGGGGACGTTTGTTTCGTTTACAGCAGCTTCAAAGGCACCTTCTTCTTCTGCAGCAACGGCAGCGAAGTGACTCTTCTGGTGAAGGCCAGGCATGACTGTAAATCTCGGAAGGGCATGGTGACGAGGCACGCACAGGTTTTATGTCCGCGAGGCATAGTGTAGAGACTACTGTTGCGACGCCCGCCGCCCAATCGATACAGATTGTATCTAACGGAGATTACTTTCCTCGGTCGGTTTCTTCAGAGGGTTTCGACATGCCTACTGAATGCATGCTTACTGAAGGTGGCGCAGGTGTATCCGAAGCTGCAGCTTGAACAGTTTGTGTTGTAACGATGCTACAGCTTCTTGGTGTTTACGTTTGGGACTTATTTTTCATTATAGGTGAGGCAACACCGTAAGTTCCGTCGAAGCATTCTTTGAAACTCGTCAGGTTGTTTGCATCATCTGCCATGTTGGGTTACGAAAGCAGTCAATGGCCGTATGCCCATATTATAGGCCCTGACGCCTCATATTGTGCGTGAATCTTCTCTACGGCCCCCTGTAATCCTGTTCTTTGGATTTCGCCGCTAATGCGGAAGCAGGCCATTGTGCCTGTCGGCAGCCTTGCCGCGTACTGCACGGAGTCGTTTCCCTGCAGTATTAACCGTTTTACCTTAAAGTGCTTATTGAGGATACATAACTGCTCCTTATTATGCTGTTTAATTCTATTGCCTTGCTAGTTCTTCGTATGCCGGTGCTGCAGCATGAATGACGGTTGAAACCGTCTACCGATAGTTTAAACGACCAGTAACACTAGAGCACATCTCAAGTCTCGAACATTGCACACGCTGCTTGCTGTTGGCAATACTCCTAGATGTGTACTTGTAGCGCCTGCAGCACCTGCACTGATTAGGTAGACCAACGGAAAGCCGCATTCGTTGTTTTTTTTTTTGCCATGCCAATCAAGGGCGTCGACAGGCGTTTCGAATAGAAGCAACAGTGCATCCGAACTGCTAATTGCAAAGGAAAGTAGCCAGTGCATACTTAGTCGCTTGCAGTTGAAAGCCTACTTGTTGGGCAGAAGGGTTACAGCGCGCATCCCTGGTTTGTTGAAAGCTTGCCTTGTCTGACAGCGTGCCAGAAAGACGGTCGGAGCTGCAGAAACGAATCTTACGTGTGATCGCGCAGAATTTGCCAAAGTGGTGGAATGCCGCATTTATCGCCCCAGCTAACATTGAAGTAAACAGTTGTACAACTGCCCTCTTTAACCTTAACAGTTTGTACAGTACGGTGCTGGCCCCTTGTATTGCCCCTGTTAATGGGGCTGCGCTGCCTGAGCGCATGCATGCGATGCTGCGTTCCCTGCGATGGCAATACCATGCTTTTTGTGAAGGGTGCCATCGCATACAGCAAAAATCTTTCTTTTCTCAGCAAGACGCTCGTATGGTTGTTAACCGCCTGCAACTGCCTTTCTGGCGCATCACACGTACCAGTTCCTCTTGGGATACCCTCTGGCCGTGCCGAACGGCTGCTCTAGAGCCCCGCTTAGCCTGAGGAATTTAAAGGCATGTTTGTTGAAAGGCTGTGCGGATCACTCTTATCAGGGTGGTAAGGTCTTTACTGAGGGCATACTGCATGTCCGACGGAGCCCGCATCACTGTGGCCGGCCATCAGGAAGGCTGGGGAGCTTGAGTATAACCTCTCTGGATGCACTTGAGGATATTGCACCTGCTCTAAGGACCCACCTGTGATGCATTCAGCGCAAAACCAATGGAGCAGTGCCTAGCGCAGTCCGCGCACACCCACTTGCTGTTTTCAATTTGAAGCGTGTACATGCAATTTCACGAACGGTTTCACGTTCGTATCTCCGCATGAATTATCGTTCACCACCGTTCATACGGGAGGGTGGTTTGCTTTCTTACCACATTCAAGGAAATGTCTCGGTCGTTGCTTCCGGGGGCCCGAAAGTTCGTTCCCACAGGAGCGAATGATACGCCGCTACCTAACTATGTGCCCGGCCTCGGGCGTGGGGCGACTGCCTTTTCTACAAGGGCAGAGACGGCTCCAGCCCCCACAGCCCCAAATGCAAAGCTAAGGGAAATACGGGACGCGGCATCGCGCGCAGAGAGCCAAAGACGTGCTAATGAGTAAGCGCTGTGTCACTGGGTAAAGTTCTTACCAAGAGGCATTCACTTTGCCAGTCTTGCCCGGATAATAATGGGAACATGGATTGCCTTATCTCATATTGAACTCATTGACAACGTTTTCTGCCACCTTTACGTATCTGTACATGCCTTTCAGGCTCTTTGGGAAGCCCCCTCCTGGCTATATTCCCGGAAGGGGGCGCGGTGCTACAGGTTTTGCTGGGGGTGTTAGTCGTGATGACTCCGTCGACTACACTCAGGGAGCTGCGGATAAAAGCGACTTGAGCGATGCAAATTTCGACCCTTTCACAGGCTATGCCGAGAACTTGTTCAATGATGCAGAGTGAGATAATGTTTGTACACCTCCCACATCTCCGCTCTGCTTTTCTAAAGGCATTATGTAGCAGCAATATCTTTTCAAAATTGCCCGCGAGTCTGTACAACTGACTGCGGAAAATCAGTTGCGTACGTGACATCCGAAACGACTGTGGGGAGTGCTGCTGTTGCAGGTACGATGAAGAGGACAGAGTGGCTGATGAAGTATATGAGTCGATAGACCAACGCATGGATGGACGACGCCGATCGCGTCGAGAGGCCAGACTTAAGGAAGAAATCGCAAAGCTGCGAGCGGAGAAGCCGACTATACATCAACAGTTTGCAGACCTCAAAAAGGGGCTGACAAGTGTCACTCAGGGTTAGTTCCTTTCTCTAAATTAAATGCTGCTTCGGAAAGCACGAAGGTTTATGCAGCATGTACCTGTAGGCAGCTTGCTCAGAAGGTCTCAGTGCTGGCCTGTGCGGTACTCTAATGCCCTCAAGGGGTGTGGAATGGTAGGCTCACTGCTTTGGCGCTGCAGAGGAGTGGGAGTCTATTCCGGACATTGGGGATTATACGTTAAAACGGAAGCAGAAGAAGCAACAGATGCTGACCCCCGCATCGGATAGAGGGATTTTAGAAGCTCGCAATCGCGAGTCCTTCTCGAACTCGATCGCGTCCGCAGGATCCGCCACTCCTATCGGGTTTGGAATGGCAACCCCTCTTATGGCTGGAGGCCTATCTACCCCTCTTGGCATACAGACTCCTCTTGGGATTCAGACACCTCTGGGTCTGCGCACCCCAATGGGTAGCAGCACCCCTTCTCTTAATGACCTTGGCGAAGCCCGTGGTACAGTGCTCTCTGTTAAGCTTGACAAAGTGATGGATAGCATTTCGGGACAAACTGTTATCGACCCCAAGGGATACCTCACGGACCTCAATTCCATGCAGGTGCGGCTTCCCTGAATATTGCTGTTGTTGAATGGTAATATTACCACGCATCCGTTCGTCCGGAGGCCCTGTAACTGCCTTTTTGTTGCTTGTTTCCTGCCAATGTGCCGCTGTGCGCAGCTGCAAAGTGACGCAGATATTGCGGACATAAAGAAGGCAAGGACTTTGTTGAAGTCAGTTATCTCTACAAATCCTAATCATGCTCCGGGCTGGATTGCAGCAGCGCGTTTGGAAGAGCTTGCAGGTGAAGTTTGGCTAGTTGTTGATTGCTGGCTTAGCACGACTCACCTGTTCCTATTCTTGCCCTGTTCCGCTTTGCTTCTGAACCTACGAGGTGTTCAGTTGTTTGTTGCTTTTCTGAACCAGGGAAGCTGCAGACTGCGCGCGAGTTGATATCGCTGGGGTGCCAGCGATGTCCGAAAAGTGAAGACGTTTGGCTTGAGGCTGCCCGGCTCGAGAAGCCCCGCAATGCGAAGGCAGTTCTTGCAAAAGCAGTCTCTGTGCTGCCACACTCGGTAGGCGTAAAGTTGTGTTACGTGTTCATGACCTAAACATCCAGTGTGCCGGGTCCTATCTAATGGGTCTTGTGAAAGCATGTCGTATGGGAACAGGTTCGATTGTGGCTGGATGCCTATGCAAGGGAAAAGGACATAAATGATAGGCGTCTAGTCCTTCGCAAGGCGCTGGAGTTTATCCCGAATTCTGTCCGGCTTTGGAAAGAAGCATGCAGCTTAGAAGATGAGCGGAATGCCCGGATTCTGCTGACTCGGGCTGTGGAGTGCGTCCCGCAGTCACATGAGATGTGGCTGGCTTTGGCCCGCCTCAGCACTTACGAGGAAGCCCAGAAGGTCTTAAATGAGGCGCGCAAGAAGTGCCCGACTTCTCCTGAAATATGGGTGGCTGCATGCAAGCTGGAGGAAACTCAAGGAAACGAGAAAATGGTTCACGTCATTATTGGGAGAGCCGTGGAGAATTTGATTGGCCGTGGGGTTGCCCAAACTAGAGATGTGTGGCTGAAACTGGCGGAAGAAGCTGAGAGTTCTGGATTTCTGATAACTGCACAGGCGATTATCAAAGCAACAATGAAAATTGGAGTCGAGGGCATCAATGCAAAGCGCGTCTGGAGTGAGGATGCAGAGGAATGCCTTAGCAGGGGCTCCACAACTGTGGCAAGAGCGTTGTATACCCATGCTCTTGAACGACTGAAAACGAAAAAGAGTTTATGGTTGGCGCTTGCCGACCTTGAAACTAAACATGGCACTCGGGAGGCCCTAGAAAAGGTTCTACAGAAAGCTGTCACGTGCTGCCCGAAGGCAGATGTCTTGTGGCTGATGGCAGCGAAGCAGCAGTGGCTTAAGGGCGATATCAACGCTGCGCGGCGCATTTTGGCCGAGGCATTTTCCCACAACGAGAACAGCGAGGCGATATCTCTTGCAGCTGTCAAGTTGGAGAGGGAGAATAATGAATTTACACGTGCTAGGAAGCTTCTTAAACGTACCCGGCAAAATATCAACACAGCGAACGTCTGGATGCAGTCAATTCAGCTCGAACGGCAGCTGGGTGACTATGACGCTGCAATTGCCCTTGCAGATGAGGCAGTAAAGCAGCACCAGACATTTGCTAAGTTGTGGATGGTTCGGGGACAGCTGCACGAGGAGCACCCCACGCACAGGGACCTGGCGAAAGCCGTTGATGTGTTTCGTGAAGGCACTGTGTGCTGCCCGCGTAGCGTCGCTCTGTGGTTGTGCTGGGTGAACTGCGAGAGGAGCCAGAAGAACTGGAATCGGGCCCGTGCGGTGTTGGAAAAGGCTAAACTACGCGTCCCCAATAGCCCAGAGCTCTGGCTGGCGCTCGTACAGGTCGAGATCGAGTCGGGAAACCGAGAGGTTGCGCAGCACGTTGCATCGAAAGCTATTCAGGCGTGTCCTACTGCAGGCATCATCTGGGCTGAGGCGATTTTCCTTGAGGATGAAAATGCCCAAGTAAGCGTAACGCGGATGCAAGTTTGCTCAGTCATGTATCCGTTGCTTCTTTGTGTGCCTTGCGGCTTTTTTTTAATAGCTAGTAGTAGTTGGTAATAAAGCTGTCATGCTGGGAGTAGCTGATATGTACACTGTCTTGAAAGGCTTGCGATGCCCGTGGCATTTCAGGGAGTTTTGATTTTGCCTTGAACGAGCTCGTTGTTCTGTATGTGTGAATACCTGCCCGTCTGCTCGATCGCCCTTGCGTGTTTCAGACGCATAGGGCAGTGGATGCCCTCACCAAGTGCGAGAATGACGCAAACGTGATCCACGCAGTCGCTCGTTTGTTTTGGAAGGATCGGAAGATTGCAAAAGCCCGCAAGTGGATGAATCGCAGCGTCACGCTTGACCCTTCGCTGGGCGATGCATGGGCGTCGTTCTTAGCTTTCGAGATCGAACAGGGCGGCGAGAAGGAGTGCATCGACATCATAAACCGATGCGCTCTCGCACAGCCAAACAGAGGTGCGGCCGTTTATCCCTTATACTCCAGCATAGGCAGCACGTTTACCTGAAACCACCCTTGCATTATCACGTGCCAAAATTGGTGCACGTATCCAGTTTTTTTAGACTTATGATCACTTGCTAGTTGAATAACTAGCTAAATGGCAGGGGCTGAAAGGAAGAGGCAATGCGTCCATACAAGTGGTCCGTTGAAGTGCTTTCTGTAGGATGCCGAGCAAGACGGTTGGTACACGTACAGCGATGGAGGCATAGAGCTGGAGCAGAAGCTTGGTCCCAGTAGGGTCCATGTTCTACCTATACGTTTGTGCATGTACATATGCAGGCCTTGCGTGGAACAAGACCACCAAGCAAGTTAGGTGCTGGTCTTTTTCGCCAGCCCAGGTAATATAACTCCCCTGAAGGTCTGCAGTAGCTGGCGCAGGTGGCTTATCATTTTCGAACGCCTCACGAAATTTCCATTATTACTGTGCATCTAATCACGTTACGAATAATAAGTCGTACGGACTAGTTATCTGTTCTTGAGCTGGCAGCAATTTTAAAATAAAGTGCCCGGGTGCCTGTTCTCAGAAACTCAATGCTGTGCTGGAGTACATGTATCCGAACGCGCTGAAGAAGGAGGGCATATCCCAAGGTATGCAGCAGTTAAGGAATGCCCGCTCGAGTTGAGTTTCGCCTAGGTTGGCACTATTGACAACGATTCACCCCTGTTGATCCGTTGAGACACTTCCCCTCTGGTCCGCGGACGGCGCAGCTTCTTGCAACTGTGTACAGCAGCTCACCTGTGCTGACAGAAGAGCAGACGCCTACACATATGCAATGTCCGTCCGTATGCTGTGCTGCAGTGGTGCTCGATGCATTGCATGGAAAGCTCCAAAGTGAAAAGCAGACACCGACAACGACAGAGACCCCCCAGGCTACAGGGGCAACCCCTTCTGTATCGGGGTCAACTCCGACCAGCGGGCAGCGTGGAAGGAGCGACAGCAGTAAAGAACGGCCACGGGGCGACACGTCAGGGCCAGAAGAAACGAGCAAGGCTAGTCGCTATTTAGTTGGTGTTGTGTTAGCTTTCTTATGTAATCTGTGGTGCACTGCTATACTAGCGCTGCGCCTGACTTTGATATGCTCATGGTATATTTGTGTGCAGCCACGGCCTGATTTACCCCCACCAAAGCTGCCGCGCGGCGCGAATTCTGAAGACGTAGGCGCCGCCAAGAACTAATAGACAGTGCCCAGGGCGCCAGCTTCTTGCATCTGCTGGGGATGGCATGTTCTCTACTTTTGTGCGATGCCGTCATCTTCCCGGCACCCGGAGCACGACGGGTTGTCCGGGAAGTTTACTCGGCAATCTTGTGCCATCTAGACCCCGTAGCTACCGTGACGACGAAGGCGACCACGTTGTAGCGAGGAGCTACTGTTGTTCCCGTCTGCTTATCTGTGTTCAATTTAACTTGGCAATTCACAGACGAGTATGCAGGACCAGATTGTAATGCTCACAAATTTATGGCTTTCTGGGCCCCGGAGGTGTTGATCTCTTCCGGCCGCTGCCCCCTCAACATCCCCGGTGCTTTTTTCTGCATTGGGGACCTGCTGCACTGTAGCATGCAGCCCCGCAAACGCTTTGTTCGAGAACACTGCCCACCTGCGGTGCTGCTGTACTCTGTGGACGGGCCGTCAGCAACCAGGCCACTAAATGAAACGGAGGGCACTACTATCGCAAAGACGCTGCGTACAGCAGCAGATATCTGAAAGGAGCAAATCAGTAGTGCCGCTGCCGGCATATATAGTGACTGCACAGCTTTCCAACTGAGCGACGCTTAGATACGGGGACGAGAGGCAACTGGCTTCCGCTTGTTAAGCAGTTTCACTGCTGCCCCCCAGTGGATACTGCTCCTCACATCGTTAGTTGCACTGTTCGCCGATAATGCAAACCTGCACGTAGAGTAGACGCCCATCCAGCTTTCCTCTTAGAGATTCCATATTCTGTGGAATGAAGTCCGTAGAAACATACGACGTCAGAGTTGCCACCATCGAGTTCCTTCGGACGTGTTGACTTCTGAGGTCTGCAAGATGGTCCCTGCCGAGCAAGATTCGTCGTTGAGATGTTATGAGGTAGGCCAGTGAGACTCCCGACTTGACGCGGAGGAAAGGAAACCGTGTGTCTCGCTTCAGCTGTGTGCGAACGAGAGCCTGGGCGTCTCCCATCATCGGGTAAAGGAACAGATGAGTCAGCGCTTGCAGCACAGTATCCCGCGAGGGCACCACGTACTCCCTCTGACCATAAGCGGAGCGTGCGACTTCGATTCGCATAATAAACGCAGCCGCCCTGAGATGCAAAGAAACAAGAGACATCAGCTCTGGGAGGTCACGAGACTCACGTGATGCTGAATGGGTGTTTTCCCGTAGTTGCGCGTTGTGAACCGCTGTTCAATTACCTTAGGAAAGAAGACAGCGGCAGTTGGAGTGGTGGCATCGACGTAATTCCCACAAACACCGCCGTGTTGTGCCTCTCAAAAAGCTTGAAGTATCCGAGGTCTGAATCTCCTTCAGCCAAAAGCGTGTCATAGCTACTTGCGAGGGCCCCAGACAGCAGCCTTGTACTTGTGTTGCGTTCGATTGCAGCCACATAGGCGAGCTCATTTCTAACTCGCGATCGCAACTCGAGCAATTCGAAGGGGCCGGTTGCGTCAAATGACAAGAATGAGACGATGGCGGTGCTTAACTGCGAAAGCCAGCCTAAATTCATCTCGTTGCCTTTGAATTCGGCCACTGCACGGCAAACGACGAACCGCAAGCAACCGAAGATTGTAACGGACCCCGCTCCCTTCAGCACCACATGAAATACGCTAACATTCCATTAAAAGGACCAACAGAGTTGTATCTCACATTCACTCGCAACCGACCAACAACTGGATATATAGACAAAGCATTTCTTGCCAGATGTTAATACGTCATTGCTCGGGCAACCCGATCAGAGTGCGTTGTCATCTGGTGCCGGGTTTGGGCTCACGCGGGGTTTGGCCGACATAGGCAATGAGAACCTTCTGATCGTTGCTTGTGATGCTGAAATCTGAAGCCTTGAGGTGCGCCAGATGTCGAGTGAAGTGAAAACCAAAATGTTTGGCCGAAGTTACAAAAGCGGGCTCAGTTGAGGCAAAAACTGAGACAGGAGAAACTGCCATTCCAGCTACAGTGGTTGATGCAACAACAATGCGTGTCAACAGCTGGCTAATAGATATTACGGAATACTGAGATAAGCCGGGCTCCTTAAACAACGGCTCCACAGCGGCCTGAATCGTTCGCACCGACGGCTGCAGCTGCAGTCTGCCAGAACCCCCTGGATACCTCGTATCTTGTTCGTCCACTTGCACAAAAGCAGGGTAGCTGAGCAGCAAGCAAACCATCCAATCAGCCACAGCTGCACGTTGCTGTTAAAACAGCAATGGCGGGCCACATGAATGCCTGGAAACTGTACAACTGCATCTACAAGCTGGAACAGCCCTTCCCCCGCCACTATAAATAGGTCCCTCAAGAACTCGGATGTATGAAAATTTCGTTTTGGCATAAAATGCCAGAATGTGACATCGGTCTTCATCTGTGACAACATGCAAAATTACTGGTCCACGCAATCGATGTAGCCATCCAGGTCTGCTATCAGTGCCTATGGTGTAGTCTTACATGGCCCAAGACGAGTTCAGTGAAGAAACGGCTTCGATTATTTTGGTGATCCACCCGCCCGCCGTGGATATTCCCGGATTTGTTGGATCCCTTGCCTTACTGACATCAATGACAGCAACTCCCTTTGCGATGAGCTGCTCCGTGCAGTCCTCGATGATTGATTGAAAGTAAAGCTCCTCCATTCTCGAGTTTTTCACAAATCGCGTGAACTCTGCTTCCTTGACGGACATGGCAGCCCCTGCAGCGCTGGCGTAGCTGTCCATCTGAATGCGCATTTCCTCCATAGCCCTTTCCGACATACGGATGGAATGGGCAGTAAGCTCCTTGTCCCAGTGTTGCACGCGTTCCACGATTTTACCATGAACGTTGCACAGCTGCGCAGCATTCAACACACAGGCAGGCAGCGGACCCTCTTCACTCCCAGTTCAAGCACAGCCGCACAAGATAGTCAAAGCCTCTTCCAAGATTCACCCCCGCTTTTCTGCAGCAGCGGCCCCTAAACTAGTTTCATGCTCGCTTTAATTGAACCTTTTGGGGCAGCATTTGCTTCTTAATTGGCTCCCTGCTCTTACCTGTTTGTACTTTTTTTCCATGAGCTCCACTCGATGAGTACTCAGTGCCATTTCAGCTCCATACTCGCGAGACACAGAAACTCGCTCTTTAGGAGTAGACTTCAGGCGGCTGGCAAAGGCCCCGAACTCCTCCAGTGCAATAACAGAGACCATGCGCACAGCGTCGCTTACGCGCATACGCAGCTTCCCGAGGCGTTCCCGGGTGGCCCCTGCATCAGGCACGTACAGAGCATAAAGCCTCTACACTCACTGGGCAGGTTTGTCAGATATTCACAGGGACAGCTCACAGTGCCAACGGGCAGATGCCGGGGGGGCTGGTGCAGCTGCAGGGGCGATAACTAAACTTGTTTCTGCCGAATGCATTTACTGAACGAAACAGCCACGCCTTAAGAGCAGTTGTTAAACGCATTGTCCGTTTATTGGCATTCGCAGCAACCACTTGTGTACCTAACGCATTCTAAATGTGCCTGAAAAAAGTTGCATGGCGCCTTCGTTGTCAGCTTTCTTGGCATCCACCCCATGCGTGATAATACGCTCGGCACACAACCTCTGTTGCACCGTCTCACCCGCGTTCTGAATGGCTGTTGAGCTTATTAGCTCCAGCAGTTCGCGATACTGCCACCTGAACATTGCGATTTTCCGCTTGAGTCCATTTATGACTCGCTCTATGGCATCGGTCTGCTGCTTTCCTAGCTCCAACGAATTCATGGGTATCTGCAACAGCTCCTTCATGAGGTCGTGATCCTTCTCTACGCTCGACCACATCTCATCCTCTGCATGCTCAAGACGCTCCACTAAATTGGCTGTACAACCAGCATAAGCAGCACGGCAAATATAAACAGCAGCGGCTCCAGCCACCCAAATAACACGTTCAAGAAAGTCCCAACGTATGCTGAGTTGATTTGCACACCATAAGGCTTCAGACGCTAGCCAAAGCGTACTCAGGAGAGGGTAAACTAGGCCCAGAGCCTTATCCTGATACTCTACTGGCCCTTCTTTGAAGCTCCTAGCAGTTGCCGGGAATCAAGCAGAACGTTTCCTAAATGTACTGCTTCCAATCGTGTCTCACGGGCGAGTTCATGATGCCTGCCTGTACTTTTCCAACTGTAAATGCTTAACTACGCCTCACCGAGTTCAGTGACAGATGTCTCGCCAAATCTGTTATGAGGGTCCAGCATGAGGTTCGAAGTTAAAAGTGGGGCCAGGTGAGGTGCCTGCGACACCACAAGCACTTCGTCTGAACTTCACTCGCACACAAGCTCTTTTTTCTTCCGCCTTCTCCCCCCCCCTAGAATAATACACTAGGGAACGCCAAATGCATAGCAGTCATATCCCTCCTATATATTTCCGTCGCGGTTGCTTAATGCTCTAGTCGCCATCTGTGCGCACCCCTTCGTCAAAGGTCGAATTGCCTGACTCCGACGAGTCTTCTTGATCTTCTGAGGCCCATACCAGGGTCGCCGTGAAATGGACCAGAAGGCAGAAGAGCCTTGCGCGCCAGGCGCAAAGGCCGAGACATCTGTTGAGCCCCATTCCTTGGCAAAACAAGGATAAGTCAACTCCTTCAGTTGAGCAGCCCGGAGAACTAAATAACGCAGCTACCCAGATGTCTCACAAGCTCTCCAGCTCATGAGGCCAAATCGAACTGTCCGCACGCAAAGTACAGACCGGAGTCGATGGTTGACAAGAGTTTGTCCTCAATATGTTGAAGACTCATCTTTTACTCGGCAGACGAGGTGGAGAAGCGCGGATCATACTTTCGCCTAAACCTCCACAAAGAAAGCGCACAGCTTCATCACGGGTAAGCAGTTCCTTGAAAATGCGCTGTACCTGGAATCTTTACGCATGTTAGAGTAGCGTTGTGATGTACGCCTGTTGGGAGTACTCGGCATGGAGCAGTATGAGGGCCCAGTTACGCCTAGTGGCCGTTATTTGTCATTATGATAGGGGGTAAAAGACTGAATTAAACTAAAACAAGACAAGTGAAACCTCCTGCAGTTCTGGAGAAGGGAACACCGTGCCGATCAAGAGCCCGAGCCCGGGGGGCTTCCCAAAGGCTTTCGCCAGGCGTGAGTGTACCCAAGCTCCAACCCGCTCAACAAGGCGGCAGGTGAAAATAAAAGAAGTATATAACCATATCAAAGTGGAGTCTGAATATTTAAAAGCCCTATCCACCCCAACTTCTGTAGCGTGAGCCAGGCACTAACAGGGCCAACTATAACATGGTGACCGTAACTGTCATCTCTGCCATAACGATTCTGTCTTAAACTTTAGTACTCTTTTCTCGTTTGTTTCCCATATGGATAACACACTAGTGGCTGAGTTGTCTCATACCTCACAGATGGTGCAAATTACATCCTAGGAAACCGGCTCGTAGCATGTAGTAGTACCCTTCCACGCTCTATGGAAGTTGCCTTCATTCTTTTTCTTTCATAGGGCTGCATTCCCGCAATGTCCCTATCTATAGGGGGCTCTTGAAGTACGTGCGGCGTTCTAAGGAGTTGCCCCTAGCCCACTAAGCGCACCATAAGTGTCGACCTCAAACTCAGCCCACACAGACACCTAGGTAGGAAGCATTCGCTTTAAGCCCTGAAGACCATGAAGTACCGAAGGGTATCTGTTGTAACATGGAATCGCTGCGCTACAAATGGTCCCTCAGGAGCCTTAATCCCTAGCAGACGGAGAAATGACACTTTGCGAACCTCCTGAACTGCAACAAACCTCTAGTGCAACTATCCTTCCGAATTTAAGAGGTGTTGCTTTACTGTGGCTTTTCACCCCAGCCTGCCATTGGTAGGGGGTATGTGAACACGCGTTGCACGTGTGCACCTATGTTCGTCATTGCCCCTCAAAGGAGGGATCAACAAGATATAGTGGTATGTATGGAGGAAAGCATTCTCGAGTATGAAACCATCTAAACTAAAAGGAAGGATGCTGCAGCTCCCGGCATCTGTGGGTCAACTCTTTGCCTGCTGGCAGTCCTTCGCATGGGACGAGTTGCAATGCCGGGTTTGACAGGCAATGCAGCAAACGACGCACGCTGCTGCACCGATATCGACAGCCACGCGCCATGCTATCTTGAGAAGCACAGACAAGTTCCAGTACCCACAGAAACCTCTGGAAATGGGTGCGCACCATAACCTGCCTCACGCAAAGGGTTTTTAAACTGCAGCCAAGCACCGGGTCGTGTGGTCGTCGAGGCGGGCTCAAGACCCCGTTGAAGCCCATTATAATTAGCACGACAGCTTCTCCACACAGAAACAGGCTAAGATGGTTTAGCGCTTTGCGTGAACTGAGCAGCATCCCTTTGAGCCACAGAAGGAATACTCGACTAGGTGGAAGGATGTAGTGGCAGTGTGCCACTGCATGCTTTGGATGCCGTCCTGGGCACCAAGAAATGACTATACACTGGTGCTCACCGGGGCCTCTGCATGTCATTCCTTGTTGAGTTCAACTAGTGTCCCGTCAAGAATTTCCCGGAAGAAGTCCCTCATCTGAAGCAATTCACCCCACCACATCAAACCGGCGCGGTAATGCAGAACACAACACTTAGCACTTGCTAAAAAAGCCCTCAAAAGCAGTTCTCTGGAAGGATTCAGAAGCTTACTTCGTTAAATTCCTGGCGAACTCCTTCATCAAGTCCGGACAAAGTAGCGGCTCGGTGCAAAGTACCCTCCGCCCTTGCCATGTTGCTACTCAGCTCCGACAGCTGCTTCTCCGCTGCTTCCAGTTGAGTACGGAGCTTCTGCAGTTCCACATCTTTGGCCTTGCCGTCTTTCAAGGCCTGAACCACTTTCGAGGCGCTATCTTCGAGCTGGGCACGTAGGGACACATTATCCGCTTCAAGTTGTTGAATTTTTTCCTCCAACTCCCCAAACTGCAGGAGACAATCAGTGTGCAAAGCATCCATACACCTCACGTACGTACAAGTTTTCCGAACGAGTACACCTTAGTAATTCCTAGGCCAAGAATTTGGGCTAAATCGAACTAGTACAGCCTGCAGACTTTAAGGCTGCCTAGGCAGTCAGGTCCACGCCCTTACGCTCTTGCTCGAACTCTTCTTGACTGAATCTTGTACTTGGCTCTGAGTCGCACGACAGGCAGCACTTTGCCGGAGGAGGCACTAACTTCTGACCCAACTTATTCCCGTTCTTGCAGATCCAGTAGTCAGGTACTGGCCTCTAGACGCCAAGCAAGCCAGCCAACGAACTAGCATGAATTCACCTATTGTTCGAAGGGGACACACGTGCATGTACTGGGGTATCTCGGCATGCCAAAACTCAAAACAATACTCACCTCAAGAGATTTGATTTTGGCATCCTGCTGCTTCACCTTTTCCTCCAGCTGGAACGCACCAACACAAGAGGCTCAGCAGCCCCAACATACACGTCAACAAACACTGTAAACAGTCTTGCCGACGATCAGAGCGCCACTGAAAACATTACGTGGGAAAATGAATGGTATTCTGTAACGAGCAATACTGTTCGTTTTACAGGTTCAAGTTCCTTGATACGAGCCTGAAGTTGCTGAATATGCGTCTCCTGAGACTTGTTGACCGCGTCCAGCTGTACCACAGGCGCATACAGACTCACAAGCCGCTGGCCTTCAGACGTAAATGTTTTCAAAACCCTACGGTATGAGCTAAGAACGATTTTGGCGCTAAATTACGAAGCCGAGCCCGATCCACACGCTCTCAGCAACAATGTGACGCTCTTCTTCTCATATCATCAACTCCATGCATGCACTGAAATGTCCGTTTCACAGCAAATTGCGCAAAACGCCTCACTCTCTTTGTCTCGTCTTGTGCCTTCTCTACAGTCTTTTGCAACACCGAAGGCGCCTGCCCAGAGACGCTTCTGACGGATTCAAGCCTTCGGACTCCTGTTTGAGGTGCCTGGCTCCTGGTAGCCCCTTTGAACTGCGGAATGTTTCCTGAAGAGTTAAAAATTCCGCAGGATGTGGTGCGGATGTACAGGCCATCATATTAAAGGCGGATTCAACTGGCCTAAAATTAGTAACGGGGCGCAACCAGCAAGAAAGACTTACCGGGCTGATGCGCTATACGTTTAACCTCTCCATTCTTCCCCGACAGCCACTGAGCTCCAGTCTGCGGATGCATAACGATGCATGCAGAGGCATGCAGAGAGCTGAGGGCACTGAGAGTATCCTAAAACGCGTTTAACTGCGTCACCACTCCCTGCTAAACACACGACCTGTGAATCATATGTTTGTCCGGCCTCGCACTATATATTATAGTCTTACCAGGGCTGCATCGACGCCAGGAGTAGGCGGGTAGAGGTCAGCCTGAAACACGTCCATGTTTTTTCGAGGAACTATGAATGAAACGGGAAGGAGGACATTTCCATTCTCGTTCTTGAGCATCCGCCCTATCTCCGCTCGCTTCTGATCAACGGCGCTTCAACAATACATCAATTCGCACAAGATGAGTAATGGCTATTACAGATGCCACCGGTTGAACACGGTAGCCTCCTGTTGTTCGTGTTAGTACTAAAATGCGTATGTCTACAACGAGAGCTGATGGGAAGAGTTCGTGTTGCTAATGCCGGCTACACGATATACTGTGAAAAAACGAATAAGCAGCTGCAGCATCACTGCCAAGAGAGTGAACACTATCTTACAGCTTCGGAATGAAACAAAAGGACTTCATGGGGACGTTCGATCTGTACTCGTCAACACGACGAAGCTCTCCCGCGAAGAACTGGAAGTAACGTAGATTCCCATCCCCCTGAAAATGCGTAGACAAACTCAGCAGTTATTTTCCTCATGAAGCCGAAATGGGTGGCTCCGGTGCACCACCCAGGGTGGCATAATGAAATACACTCAGAAGGATTTCAGAAGAACTCCAGCACCCTGTGGAAGCAGGGGTCATGTGAGCAGAGAATGCACACCGGAGGCAAATTGCAGCAGCATGCATCACCTAACAGCAGCTTTTCCCACCTTCCCTGCCACATAGAGCATGCCGAGGGTCTCGTCAAAAATTGGATACAATGGCTGTGAACCACGATCAATTTCTACGCGAAGAAGCCTGATGAGGTTCCAAAACGGCATAAGATATTAAATTACGTAACTCATTGTGTGCATACAACTTTCCAAACACTCGTAACCTCTCTAACTACATCTTACACTACAAACAATATGTTGAAAACCCAAACGGCAGGCATGAAGACGAATTATGTGTGCCTTCGGGCATACTAGATGCGCCCTGTATCACTGATGATACATATCCCCCTCTTACGGCTTGGTTATGTTCTTGATGTCCCAGAGGTGTAATTCTCTAACGTTAGTCTTGCTACTGCCAGTGGTGAGCACGTGACCAGCGGCACCAGCGAATCCGTCCACCCAACAACATTTGGTCGCTTTTGGGCCCTCGTGGCAAGCGACTGAGGCCACAATGTTCTTGGATCGGGGGTCAATTATGCTAAGAGCTTTGTCTTTGCTTGTGGTAGCCAGTTTGTCTCTGTTTTACGCAGACATTAGAGGATTCGCGAAAAAAAAATTGGAAAGCCTTTGCCTCAACTTGCGGAAAAGGAATACTATGCAATCAAAACGAAGGAGCTCAGTGTCAAAACGAGGAACCCGGTGGACACAAGGACGACCACAAGTTGGAACGCTCACCCGCAGTTACTCCACTTGACAGAAAGAACTGAGTCGCTCAGTGAGACCGAACTAACCAAGGAAGCCGAGTCGACGTCCCTGAGGCATTCAAACAACAGAAGGAGCAGGGTCAACCCCAAATTTGTGACTGAGGCCTCCGAATGCTCTGCCACGAAAGAATAGGGGACGCCTCCTCCTAACGTTTGCACTGGTAGTCAAAGAATCCTGGAAGTTCATTCGAGAAGGGCGTAGAGAGTGGCTGGGCGTTCAGCAGTATATGCGCAGCGATTTTCTCACTAAAACGAACCAGTTCAATTTGGAAGCTAAAATCGCTTCGGTGTACTACAACAAAGCGCTGCTCTGTAAACTTATCCTTCCAGCCACTACTTACCAAAGCGCAACGGCTCCGTCAAAGCAGCCTGATGCAAGGATAAAATCTGCCACAGGATTCCATTCCGTAGCGATGACTTTCTTAGCAGAGCCCGTCAGGATGGCCACGGGGTCCTTTAGCTCGTGCCCAGCTGGCGGGTCGCTGGGGACGTCCCAAATACGAATCGTCATATCTGCAAGAAAGCCAAACACATGCACAAAGTGGCACATTGGGTGTCCCTCGCCAGAACTCTACGGCCCAGAGACTAGACCCTGGCCAACAGCCAACCCTAAATCTAGAAAGCGCCTGCCCTCGGTCAGAGCACAGCTGAACCGCAGCAGCCCAGCGTCTCCAATTGAGCTTTGAGAAAGGCCCCTGTAGCTGCAGGCGCTAAATTATGGAAGCATGCAGTAAGGGGGACGACAGCCACACAACGTTCGATGGTGACCCACGGACCCTCTGATCCTGAGGCAAGAATCGACTCATAAAAAGGGCTAAATGCCAGATCTTGTATAGACCCCGTGTGTCCCTTTATCTTTGTCACGGGAGGATTGCGGCCACAGTCTGAGAGGTTAATGAGGCCCATCATGCCTCCCCCACCGACATCCCATGGAGCCTGTAACGAATATGGAATACACAGTACAATGGGGCTTCTTGGTGATAAATGATGGCGCCAGCATAACTAGCAGGGCCGCTGTATGTATTCTGTCTTCAAGAACTCTAAAATCTTCAAAAACGAGCCCTGGGGCTGCTGAAGGTTTTGCTTCAAAAGAACACTTTATTCCGGTATGTTTCAGTCTCATATAACTTAAGCAAAGGGTTCTAAGCTCTGAGGAGTAGGAGGAATTACAAGGGATGATCGGCGTGCCACTACTTACAGCAACATAACGATAGCTGCAGGCCATTCCTACGGATTCCGTCTGTTTGCTTGCCAAGCGAATGTCCGAGTACGGGACCTTCCAAGGCTCAGCTGAGGCGTATGAAGAAACAGGGAAAGAAGACAAATGGACTGTTGTACCGTGAAGATTGAAGAGACGGCTTGACGCGAGCGAACGCGCATCCTGAGGCTAAGGAAAATATATAATGTTGCCAAGTGAGTTTCCGACGGTGCTCTAATATCCGGTATTCTTCACGGTACTTACCGTAGCAATTCTTGATGTGAATCTTCTCCGTAGCTTCCCCCATCTTCGCCTGCGGCTGTTACGGTGTGTCGTTGACGCCCTGGTAGACAGCGCTTCCCAGTGGCAGCAGCCTTGATGGGCACAGAAAAGTAAGGACTCTTCCCCTTTAATATATCGAAACCACGTTCTGCGCACACACATGTAACATGGGTGATTGGCCTATGATGTTTTGAATGCAGACGTAGACGGTAGAGCCGCACTTGAGGCATGGCTTTTCTGGGGGGAATGTGCTTAACGCGGTGCGTTGGCACATTTTCGGGCAAGTTCAATGAACCCATCATCAAGGCCAAGCTGACAACGAGCATCTCTGCCGGAGTCGTTACGGACGGAAGTGTCCCGCATACGCTCTTACTCCCGTTGAGTCAAACAGAACCATGAAACTGCTGCAGCCTGCAGCGCCAATCCCCTGGAACCCCCGCCAATCTTCCCCCATAAACGCACAGATAGACTCTGAACCTCACTGGACTTGATGGACGGCGTTCTGGTGTCTCTAAAACCGGATATGAGCAGTATGTGAACCAATGGGCCAGGGCCTCGCGGACTGGCAGAAGCCGGTTGAGTTCTCACTCTACGCAGCTTTGCTTTGGCGCCAAATCTTCCTTTGTATCCAAATATTTTCCTAGACACAAATACGTTTTCATGTGTCTCTATATAAGATTTACCCAAGATAAGGAGGAAGCCGACTGCGCCTTTGGCAACAGGGCCCTGGGCCCCTCCCAAGCCGCAGCTAGCAACACCTGACCTTGATCCACTGTGGGTTAGTGCTTCGGGTGGGTGGTGGGTAAGGGATGGCGACTGCATGCTGCAGAGGGCCTGTAGCTTTTCCGGCTCCCTTTAAATTAATTTCCTCAAAATGCACGTTTTATAAGGGCTTGTTAACCAAGGATAAACGGAGCTGCTATACCCAGGCCCCAGCATCTGTTCCGTCCGGGAAGGGGGGGGGAAAGGCGAAGGGGGCCCCAGCGCCGAGCTGAGTGTAGATGTTTCACTCGCAACTTCTCCATTGATGCAAATTCGCTGTCAACTCTTTACATCTTTCTCATTCTACGATATACAAGTAGGTGCTTTGGGCATGCGCACAACCTACTATCGGCCGGTGTGCCCCAGACTTGTCGTCTTCGTGCCACCTGCCTCTATAGGGAACGGGGAGCAGGAGAAAGTGATTACAAAGAGCTGCTACCCTACTCACGCAACTGATATACCTAGAGCGCTTGGTGACAGATTCATTCCTTCAAACTCAGCAAGACGCTGAAATGGACTGCCGAGAGGGCTGCCATATTCTCGTTCGCACGGACAAGCGTTTGATTTTTGTGCCTGGGCACACACGCGTCTTGGCCTGATTGCCACTTTGGTTTCCTCAACGTACCAAGTTAGGAGAAACCCATCTACAATGGCAACCATCCCTGCAGCTTCGGAGTCCGCCGTTGCATGCAGCGTCCCGCCAGACAGTGTGGGTGCGGGTGCAGCACGCCTGCCCCATCACCTTTCTCTAAGTCCCTCTGCATCAGTGACTGCACTCCAGCGGCCTCCCTACACTTTGCAGGGGCTTGGTGAACAGACAGAGCAAGACGAGAAGGCTTCAGACAACGCGGATGCACCGCACGCTTCTGTTGGTCTGCATTCTCTGTCAAAGGATGTCTGCTGGCCCCCGATACTTCCCCAACAGAGCGATACGAAGTCGGCATTCTGGAAGGCGGACGGATCCTTCAGCTGCGACTGGGAAGCCCTAAGGGCAGGCGAAGCATTTTGCTCTTCCGTAAATGGATGCTGCGTGTCTTGCCTTTCCCGGGCCCTCGGAGGCCCCTCAGAGATGACCACCACTTTGCTAAAGAAGCTGCGCACAGGGGCCAAGACGGCTATTAAAGAGGAAGTTGACCACCTCATTCAGGCAGTCAATGCTTCATCTGCGAACAGTGGCGGCGGTATAGTCGAAGGCGGCAGCAGCCCGCCGGACGCTTCGGAGGACCTAAGGGAGCAGCTTCTCAAGCATCCAGCATTGCAAGCAGTGGCATTTTTGAGCGTACACGAACGCCGTTTGGCAGTTTTTGAGGTTCGTTGAGTTCTCAGCCCCTGGCACTTATCCTCCTGCTGAATCGTTTCCCATTTCCCTCTGACTGCAAGGGAGGGAAAGCTCTGCTGAGCAACAGAAATCTTTGAGAGAAGATAGGGAATGTTATTGTTTGACAGTGGTTGCTTCTGTTGCCGCAAGCTCGTATCCATTCGGATGTGGCATGGCTTGCTGTCAGATGTGGCTTGACCGGTGGCAAGTTCTCTCGCGAGGCTACCAGTGCACATGCGGCAGTGCGGAGGCGACGACCGCTGGATTGAATCGAATCACTTCAGGTGCTGCCAACACTAATGGTGAGCTTTTTTTTGAGTTGCATGCACGCCAGTGCATTCACTATGTTTCCAGTCAAATACATATGGTAGTACCTAGCTCTGTTCGACCCACTACACCGATTTGCTGTGGCTGCCGCTGTCGCATGGACAAAGAAGATGAAACGAAAACTGAAGTTGAGCGTCTCCGAGCTCAAGTTGATCGGCTACGTGAAGAGGCACATTGTGCACACCAGGAAGAAGAGGCCGTTGTTACAGAGGCCAGAAGGGTAAGCAAGCACAAGCCGACTCAAACGCACAACGCATAATCTGAAGTGCACCTGACCCTGATTGGGTTGGCGCCGGAAAAGCGTGAAACACAGTAGTTTACAGCTAGATAAATCGTGTTTCACAGCTAGCTAAGGCGGTGATTGACAGCTACGCACCAGCGAAGTTACACCTACACCGTTAAGTCAGAAGTGACAGATAGTAGCATGATCAGATGTATATACGATGGATCCGGTGCATGTCAGTTTTTGTATTCGTGTGTATCTTGGTGTGATTGCAGCTGTCAGCAGCGCTGGTGAGGAAACAGCGGGAGCTGCTTTTGGCGACTGAGAGAGTAAAAGCCCTTGAAAAAGTTCGGCAAGACCCGACATTTGGAATTGCTCAGCGTGCACAGCAACGGCTGCCGCCTGCGTCCTCTGACAGCGAGATATCCAAATACAAAGAAAGCCTTAACTTCATCGCTGAGAAGTGCAACAAGCTCGTAAGCCTACAACATAAATTCCTTCCTTCCTTCGTGCTACCCCACAGCCATCGGGGGGATTCGCTCGCTGGTGTATGGAAATAGTGACATGTTCCATTTCCTCCCCTTTCCACTTCCTCTTCCTGGCATGCAGGCTAACTTGACACAGTTAATCAGCCAGCAATCCCCGCAGCCCCAAACAACGGGTTTGCTGAGACCCGGCGGGAAAGCATCTCAACTAGTCGCTGCTGCTGGCGACGCTCCTGACGCCCCCGCCGATGGCGGTCTGCTTGGAGCTTTGCGGGAACTGCAGACACCGCATGCGTCGATGCACTCTCCGCATTCACTGCGCGCTCGGGGCTCGCCGCATGCCGCTTCACCTGTCATGCAGACGAAAAACCTCTGCACAGCACCTCGATGCCGGCAGCCGCCCACAGGTGCTGACGAGGCCAGACAAAGGGCACAAAAAATTGCACCTGCGGATAGCACGATGATCCGCTCCCCGCTTCGGCCAGGAAATCTGAGCGCTACGGCAGAGGCGCCAGCCAGCTCCGCGCATGCAGCGATTCCCCCTCTGACTTCCCCTGACAGCCGCCACAAAAAGAACGGCCCCGTGGAGCCAGGTAACAAACGAATTCGGGAGGCCGAGGAGACAACACTCAGAGGCCGCTGGAGGCGAGCACGCAATCCACCGATAAGGCACGCCGGGCTAGATATGGACGCCGAGGCCGCATGGCAACCTGTACAGCCCACAACCGGAGGAGACCCAATGCAGGTATGTAGCTGCAGAAATTGAAGGGGCACTTCCAGCCAGCTGCATATATATGCGAAATATTTCAATGCCGGCCGCCTGTGTCTTAATCAAAACTCAGCAGTTAGGGGAGACGGGCACATGGGCTGCATAAGCGGAGCAGACACCAGCAACAGCTTTCTGAAGCACCTTTCCTACATGAGGTCTTCCTGTTATTTGCTCGGTTTCCACAGGAGGCCGTCTGGGTTGACTCGTTCTTGCGTAGACGTCCGGAAGCGTAGTGCAGGATCAAGCAAAGTCGGCTCCTGCGCACTGACGAGCCTTGTCAACTTATCCATTGATGTTTGCCTTGCATCCGGCTCATTGTTTCGGGCCACCGCATTCCAGACAACCCGTAGGCCCTGGGATGTCTGACACTCGGTATTTTCTGAAGTTGGGCTGCTGGGGAAAGGACTTTGGATGGCTGCCATTGTATGTAATTGGCTGCAGTGCTGAACCAAAGCCCTAGCCATTTTACCTGTTGCAGCAGCACCGGGGTCGGCCCGCCAACTGAGTTTTAGAAGGAAGTGCAGCTGCTTACACCTTAGCCGAGCCTAGCTTGAGTAGCTACTTGACCATCGACTGACACTTATGGAACAGTAACAGAGGTCTACAGCAGCGGAGGTTGCATAGCGAATAGCTGCACAAACCTCCTGTGCCACTGGTAATCTCTCGCCATGCAATCTTCGTCGTATCGCAAGACTGAGCACTACCCTTATGCACTCCTTAGATGCTGAGGCTTCTCGTGGAGCCACGAAGCAATCCGGGAGCATCTGGAGAGAACCATGAAGAATCTTAGTCAAGCAATTCTTCATCCATGCTCCCTTCATCGCACATGAAATCTGCCTCCTCCGCCTCAAAAGCTTTTACAGACTGCAGCAAAAGCAGAACACGTAGAGGGCTATCCAGTGCACCAATTCAATCTCTACCACTCCATGGCTTCAACTGACGCATTCAGCCCAAATCGATATTCTGGAGAAGTTGACTATGGGAGTTCCAAATTCGCACAGCGCAAAATTATCGCAAGGCACCTGTACTTTTCGTTTTCCACCCTCCTCTTTCGCTTACTGGCTGCCAAATTTGCAGGACGTTGTCCTCAGAAGCAGATGCAATAACCTGTAGAACGACGCAAATAACACACTTAGCGAACTAGATAAGCGCCCCGTCTACGTGAGGCAAATGGAGGAGACGACCGCAGTTGTTTCCTCACCCACGGAAACTTGTCCCCCAACGGGTTCCAGTCGATCTCGGTGATACCGGCAACGTGGCCACCGTGAACAAATACCACTTCAGGTGCGCCTTCTTCCGCTTCCTCCGGAGACTGTTCGGCGCCAATCAACGAACAGTCAAAAATCCGCACGAAGCGGTCAGTCGTACCTGCAGCAACGGCATGAGAGTTCGATGCGGATGGCCGGCCATAAGTGCAGACACGACAGATAGGTACACTCAAGGGCGAACCACTGACAACAACACTGACAGCAAAAACAGCGCATGCTGTGTACCTGCAGCGAGTACTGCTTTGTTTTGTGGATGCCACTTGAGACTTGTTAGAGCTTCGTTCTCCAGGTAGAGCAGTCGGTGCGCTGGTCGACGCAGGTCTCGGAAGTCCCATACACTGACTCCCTGCATACGGCAGCAGCGGAAACGCAAGTGCACAATCTTTTTCTCACGCAACTTATTATGTCGTACCCCAACGGGGGGGAAGTGAGTCGAAGTCGACACAAATAGTGTAAACAACGCAAGCAGGAGCCTCAAGTTTCTTCGGACACGCTGCCCCTACGGACCGCGTCAGCTCCTCCAGTGGCGAAGACGTTAGGGGCCAAGGGGTTCAGAGCCAACACGTTGGCGCAAGAATGGTTACAGGGTTGCTGCAAAATACGGACAAAAATACGGGTAGGGGAAAGAGAGTGAAAATTCGCATCAAACACCCCCTATAGCTTTAAACCTGCCAGCTGGCTCCCCTTCAAACTGTTTATGCTTTATGGCTTCTTCAAAACTACATTCTAGAAACTACGCACCCGGTGAACCGGTAACGTTCCCGCTCGCAAGTCCCACCTTGAAAGCACATGCAACAAAAAATAAAAACACGTTTGAAGTTGACAGCTCCAAGCGCACGGCGAGGTGGATCTACGTAGGTGTCTCAACGGCAAACAAACTGTTTATGGGAGACATGCAAAGCAAGCTTACATGTTCAACTCGCCATCGTCACCTACAGCCACAATTACCTCTCCCGCGTCGTCTCCGCGCTTCCACGCCACGTCCTGCACGAAAGTTCCCGCACTTCTCATCAAACAGTGCGCTCATCCAACCCGCAAGCAAAAAACACTTGGCTACGATACGTGAAAAGCCGCCCCTACTCCATTTCTGAAATGGCCGCATACCTGCAGTGCTCTGCGACTACCTGACGCCATCAGGCGGTGTGTAGGACTTAAGCATTTGTCTTTGCCGCCTACGCCACTCGTAACACAAACAGATAATAACATCCGATGAAATCGACTGCAGCATATTCGTCGTCCGTCCGAAAGGCAGCACATCCGGGTTACAGGGGGTCCAAAAAGAACCAGGTGTAACTCACAAGATGCGCCCGTGTCCCAAATACAGACAAGGCCATCGTCCCCTGAAGAAGCTAGCCATCCTTCTCGCGTCGGACTCCACTCCAAGCCCCACCTGCAGCGAATGGCACACGCGCTCTAAAGCTTACTTAAAGCACATTTTTAGCGAACCTTTCACCCACCGGCTGTCATGCAAAGCCCTCATCCCTCTCACCCTTGAGTCGTATGGCCTGTCAAAATGAGCTCTGCGTCGGTGGCCATCTGGTTCCGCTGTGAAGCGCCTTGGCTGTCCTCAGACTCCGCGTCAGAGATGCACAGCGCTGGGCCGAACTTGCACGAATCAAACAGGTAAACTGCGCAAAAACATTCAACAGAAAAAAACGTCGTACCTTCACACTTATAAGAGCCATTCGGGTGCAGGCAGAACGCATACTGGATATGCAAACTGTACGGACTGCAGCGAAGGAGAGAGAAAAGAGGTGCAGATCCACCGAGAAAGCGGCTGCAGTTGACACTTACCGCAACCATCGTTAGCCTTGCTCGCTATGAGAGTGTCATTGCCATGAGAAACGCGAGCCCTGTAAAATAACAATGGTCATCACCCTGCGCGTTGAGAACCTGAATGTGAAGAACCAATCAAGGCATGTCAACTGGTGGCTACAAGACAGCGTCCTTAAATTTATTACCTGTTGCTCTCGCCTTCATGAGGAATGCGGGCGGTAATGGTGAACTTCCGTGTGTCCTCATCGCCGAATTCAAAGCCTTGGTAGTCTGTTAGACAACAGCAGTTCATTTTCATGCACAGCTGCCATTCCCTCGAGCGGCCCGCAGCAACCGCTGATGCCGCATTTTTCTGGACGATGCATGCAGAAGGTGGAATGTGTCATGCTAGAAAGCTAATGCATTAGCCTTGCCTTGTCTTTGTTCGTAGTGGAGCCCAGTAGCGTCAATAGGTTCGGAAGGCAAGCTGACCTGCAACCCACAAAAAGGCCGGCAGTGAACGCCACGCGGGCATCGCATCGCAGAAGGGTTAAGATCTAGAAAGGGCTGTGCTGTTATTCCACTAGTGTGTCAAACAACGCCAGGTCACCTCCATGAGTAGCAAATAATTTGCGGCGCCTCCACTTGTGTGTGTGGACAGCAGTAGCGTCTGCCCTATTTCTCCGTTTGAGCGCCTGTAGAGAAATACGCACACCAGCTCTCCGCATAGAATTCGTTTGTGGCAACAAGGCGATTGTCACCGGCCCTATGTGAACGGCCATAAGGCGACGGAGAAGGCTCCGTCTCCCTCCGGGGGAAGCAAGAGCAAATGGTGCTGCGGCGAGGTAGATGTTGCGTAGAAGACGTACGGATTGGAAGAGTGCAACCACTGGACAGACAGCGTCGGCCACTCCAAGATATGCGACATGATGTGTCTGTACAACAGCATGCAGTTGCTTTGCCAATTTCGGTGGCTGACACGCAACGAAGTTGTGGGTGTGCCCGAAGAAGCCTGCGGGGCCGATGCCGTCGGCAATGTCGGCCATTCCTCTCTACTCATTGAGGTCCCAGTGGGCAGCTGAGAGCTCTTGGACCCTGTAGATACCTTTCTGCAACGGCTGCTTTCATTTGTAGGGGAAGACGCTCGAGAGGCCGTTGATGCTGCCACACATGGTGTTGCGTCCCCAGCAGCAAACGTCACTGAACCGCCTCGCGAGCGCCTGCGGCTTAGTGACTGCAACGGTCCGCTGCCGGCAGCTGCAGCTGCCGCCGATACTCCTGACTGTTTTCCCTGCCTGTGTTTCGCTGCTTCGATCTTTGCCTGTCGCGGTGGCCCGCAGCTGCCAGACCCCAAGCAGGACTTCTTGATTGAGAGTGCGCGCTGTCTGGATGTACCTGAGGCTGCAGACACGGTCGTGCCCTCAGAAGCCCCGCAGGCATCGACAACCGTCGGAGATGTTGGTTCTGTTTTAGTTCTAGACATCCCCAACGCCTCACGCAGATCGACCACAGCCAATATATGCGCTGTCATCCAGTCATCTATTCGCCAATACGAGCGAAAAGCCGCCAAGCGTCGGCCAGCTTGCAAAGAAAGACTGCTCGACTCCCCGGGTAGACGGCAGCTGTGCCGTCAAAGTGTTATTTCGAACCCCAAAAAGCCCCTCTTTCCTCATGCCGTGCCTAGCTCAACCAGACGAGTAGCTTGAGCCGTGGCCTGAGTACTTCGCTAGGCAATTGTCCAAGCGGTGGCTTAATTCCGGCCCCAAGGAACATGCACGCTGGTTCCCAGCTGTCCTGTAGCCGAAAGTATATCAGGTGTTCTATGAAGAGCTGCTCATCTCCTGCATGCGGAGACTGAGAAGCGACCACAAGAACTGAACGGTTGTGGTGCCCTAGTACCCACTCATATGGGCCATCGTCGAGGGCCAGTCGTTCCAGTCCTCGCAAGTGGATCTTAATCACACAACTGCAATGTGATGCAGGCATGGAGGGTTACTGCGAAGAATCCAACCGACCTTGGGGCCTCCGTCGCATGCGGGTAGGACGACCACTGTGGCAGGGCCGTGCAGGCAGCAGCTTCTGCTTCCACTCTTGGAAGTGCATTAACGTCTGCTAACTGCTTAAGGTTTTTCCTATTTGGCATTTCTACTCGTTTTGAAGAGAGCGAAGACGGGGGGACGGGGGGGTTATGGAGAAACCACGTCCGTGGTCTTGCATGTTAGTGCCCAGGCAGCCAAACATACGGGCTTGTGACGTAGCTGACGCAGTTACAAGCGCTGGCAGACTGCATATTTGAACTAAAATACAGTTAAGCCACCAGGGGAGTCAGTAGGAAGGAATTTGCATAGGCTATTCACTACCATCTCATCCCCCGCATGAGGCAACTGCTGGACGTGCGAAAGGCGGCGAGGAAGGCATTAGCCCCACATATTGGTGCACGCGCTCTGCCCTAGTGAACTGAGATAGGTAACTACTCATAGGCCTTATCATATCTGGCGGGAGGTTATGCCGCCCACGTGAACGACACCCGACTACAGCATATGGTGATGGTGTAGGGATATTGTACAGGAAGTAATTTAGGGGGCTCTCAATGAGGAAGGTGAAATTAACGGCTCGCCCACTCAATTGAGGTCGGGCATTCAGTAAAGATGATCTGCACTGGATGGTGAACGCTGACTGCAAAAATCATCGGTGTCCTTTACTGCATGGGCTGTACAAGTCCAATTGCTTCATTCATCCATTTGCATCGCTGGAGTCCCACGTCGCTATGCGGGAACTTAGGGCTGAGGGTCTCTGCAGGCCAGCGACGTGCGATGTCCGTGCGCCCGCTGCCCATTGAACCCACTTCTCTCTGGACGGGGCCACGGCCTCAATGAACTCCGAGAGGCCAGCGTGAAAGGCTGCAGCCTGAGTATTCAAATGCAGAAACGCAGAACCACCACTATGACGGGCGCAGAAACCGCACCTCACACACCATGACTCATATACCCACAGGCATACGTAGGTTCCATGCATAGCTTCTCGGAGGACCTTTCCCTCATTGGTAATCAACTCACCAGCCGGCGCACATCAACCTGTAACGTGACGGGGAGAACCTCCGCAAGTACGGGGCGTCTAGCTCTGGAGTCACTCGTCGGTCCTTCTCGTGCGTCAAAGTATGAATCATCCGCCTGGACAGCTGGCTTCGGAGCTCCAACTTGCAGGCTTGCGAAGGCAACAGCTGATCCCGGTAGCACAAGGCCACCCAATACAAGGAACTTGAAGGCAGTTATGCGTGCGCTCAAAGCGTCTGGCCGACGAATTTGATAGGCAATGTCACCGTAGCGCCGCGCCACCACTCGTTCTATTGACCTCGCGGCGCGCCAACCCCAAAGGCACGTCAACAACCCCGCTGCCCAAGTCAGGTACTTGAGTGGAGGTCCTTTCTGAATAGGCACTAGAGTGGGTCCAGCAGAAGGACATTCATGCGGCTCCCTTTCGTTATTCGTTCGAGCTGATCGGAAGAGCGCAGCCAACGCGGCGAGCTGCTCTGATAAGCCAGAGATAAAGGCTGGCTTTTTGGGACTGTCTGAAGCACTAGTGAAGCCTCCAAGACCCTTAATTTCTGCTGCAGGTGGGAAACTTACGGGCTCGAGGAGGTGTCCCACGCTATCGTCGCTCCAGCCTCTCACGGCATTGGCCGGTGTACGTGCGGCCTCGACCATCGCACTGCTGCTGCAGGACCCCGTCCCCGCCTCTAAGCCCAGTGCCCTGTCTCTTTAGGAGCTGCACAGTGCCTGCCCCTTGCGAGATACCATCACTCCTGAAAGCATTTGCTGGAGGTTACTGCGAGCCTCAAGACAGTACTTCTCCCTGTACGTGTCCCTGGAACGACGATAATCCCCTACCAAGGAAAAGCATCATAAGGTTGTCCTCGTTTGCGTAAATACTCCCAAGGCGCACCTCATGGAGGACAGAATGTCGAGCGCTAGTTAAGGAATTTCCACTGCGGAGTAGGGGATCGTGGGGAGCCAGTCCAGTAGCGATGCAGTCTAAAAGACCGACAATGTATTGCATTTGAAACAAAGACCAGGGCTTCCTTACACTCTATCATAGGTTAAAAGGCAAGTAGAACCTCATCGCTCTTCTGGAGCCCACAAACGCATGCATGCGCTCGCAAGAGCGGCAGCATTTGGGTCCGGCAAATCCTGTGCGCCGACGTTCTCTGGGGTTTTCAATGAAGCCCTGAAACAACGGATTCATGTTTTACACGAAATGTACGGTGTTAAGTTGCCCAACTAAATTGATATTTCTGCATACAGGCGAGCCTTGGGTAGCTGGTTTAACGCCATTCTTTGCAGAACGCGGTAGTGGCAACTGACTCTTGACAAGACGGGCGTCAAATCGCCCAAAATGCCATTTGTGGGAAGTTACTTAAAATAGTGGCATTTCATGAACCCAGCTGCTGTCATCCAGAACATCTTACCGCAGGGTCGCGGCCACGGGGGGATTCGTTGATCCACAACCCCTTTTGGTCTCTAAGTTCTGCTTCAAGCGAAATGCTCAAGCAGTACGCTACCTAACATATAATATCTTCTTGCAGCAACCGATGAAACCGTAGGCTCGGGGATTCTTCCTGGATGACACTAGAGTTCGCGAGAGGTGTGCATTATAGGGCTTTTCTGCTTTCCGCTCCGCTGGTGACGCCACCCAACTCCTTCCTCTTGACGAACATTATACTGTCACGAGGTCGTACTGTGGCAGCGTAGGACTTTTGCCGACCCTTGATATCGCGCGTCGCGTCGTCGGTGCCACAACTTGCAGAATATGAAGACTTCAAATGCTTTGATCCAACAGCTGCTGAGGGCAGAGGAGGAAGCCGAACAGATTGTGCACAAGGCAAGAGAAAGTAAGGTGCACTTGAGCGTGTTTTCTCGGCAAACCGCCAACCCTTGTGCAATATCCCAGTAGGCCCTGGCTCCCATGTGATCTCTTGTTGGAGTAAGTATCCTGTCGTTGATTACGTCTTATACTGCCGGTGGGAAGTGCATGGTCGGTGCCCAATATGTGCCGTTATAGGGAGGGGCACCAGCTGCGTGTTGCTGTTCGGCAGATCGTGTTAGGATGCTGAAGGATGCACGCGCATCCGCAGAGGAGGAGCTCAAAGCATTTCGCCAGAAGGAGGAGGAAAGATTCAAAGTAGAAGTTGAACAGGTTAAAAGGCAGTTGCACATTTCTAGACGCTGAAACTGAGCCCTTTCCTTCTGCTTTTAGCGGTGGCCCTCCCCTGCGTGCAGCGGAGGATGCGGGCAGCGTCCCTACTACGATACACTGCGCCATTATGTATTTGCACATGCGTTTTGGATCTGTGCCTGTGTGTCTCCTCAGCGCCTCGGCCAGGACGATTCTCTGACGAACGAGCTAGCCGACAGGACGAAGGCGGACATTGAAATTATCAAGAAAGATTACATTGCAAACAAAGATGGAGTCCTCGCGTTTATCAGTGGAAAAGTCCTGGACGTGGACACTGTTATCGGCCCTAAGAAAGTCGCCATACTGCGCAATTATGCAGAGCGCGGAGTAGACCCATGACTTGGTTGGGGCATCGTGTTTCCTGTGTTGTGCATTTGTTGTATATGTGATTATCTCCCGTAGACTGGAGCAGTTAGGCAGCTTATTAAGCGCCATTCGGGTGCAAACATCGTAGGGAGTTCACATATAGTAGTGGATCGGTACCAGCGAACTGCGTTGGGACATCCTCCACGGCTTTGCGTAATAAAACAAGGTCCGTGAGCTCGATAGCACTGACCCATACGGTTGGATTTGCGACGACATAAGGACCGTCGGAAGAGGGGAACGGCAAAGCCGCGTCTCTTCTAGCGCCAGCGCGTCCTCTGATTGTTATCATTATTATAACGGGTTTCAACGCGTTGAAGGGTCAGTGTTTTCCGCAGAGGAACCGCATAGAGAAGAATTCCATTAGTTTCTTTGCGCAGTAGTTGAGTGCGCATATTTCCAACCCAAGCACGTGCTTGCAGTAGTGCCCAGACAATCGGGCTCATGAAAATTCTATGCGGGATTCCAAGCGCAGCAAGCTGTGCATATGGACGCGCAAGTAGTGTTAGGGGCTGCATTGCACTATAGTCGCGTGACATAGGCACCCGCAGTGGAACCTGTGAGCTGGAGCGTACTGCTTGTAGTGGGTTAACAGTCCAGTGCCTTGGTTTCCACTTAAGTAGCGCCTGGCACTCCTTAGGAGACTTTAGCTGTAAGCAGGGCTTCTATCCTGTTGACAGCCGAAGTCTCATGCACTACTGCACCGCTGATTAGCTGGACGCCGGCTGCATTGGAGTAGAAGCCATCTATGAACGTCAATTTTTCTTATTCGCGTTCGTTCGTTGTTCCGTTTCCCCCGATGCTTCTTATCGGAGACAGCATGTAGTGTGGAAAGGCGCATATGGCTAAGAGGGAAACTGCCACGCTCGCTCACCTTCAAGTATCGGTGCGGGTAAACTGAGAAGTTGCAATACAGAGAAGGAAGCAGAAGGCAATGTTAGTGTCCTGCTCCGCTGTATCGTACATGTCAAATAAGCCATTGTAGACAGCCCCTAACGGCTGGGGAGTGCAAGTTCAGCTAACGGCGCGGGATTCCAGAGGAGGACACTTTAAATTGATCACCCTAATATCGGTGGCCGTATGTGGTTCCCCGAGATCAAGGGCTGTCTTTGACCCCCAGAACCTCCACACTCCCTCCCTCACAATCGACGGGCGCATGAAATATAAAACATACTCGGTATATTGGAACCTATTCTCGCTAACTTCCTCCTGCTTCTTAATTGTTAGAGGCGGTGCAGAGAGCGTCGAGTTGCCATATCTTGGCATGTGTCTGCTCCCTTGCCCGTTAGCGACAACAGTAGTTCTCGTACCAGCGTATATCCAGGGAACCTGTTGTACCCGACTAGTCAGAAAGGAGAGTCGTTTCTGTCATTTAGTATTATTTTGCATGGTATTTTAGATGGAAGCTAGCTGTGGGGGTCATAATATCAGCGGTGACTGGCGAAGCAAAGCCCCGGACCAGGGCGCTCTTTCATACTGTTCGACGTTCACCTTTCGAGGTTTCGAGAAGCCAAAGGTGACTAAATTTCTCTATATACTCTTTGAAATGCCTTTCCATTCCCAAGTGGGAGTATGGTGGGTACACCGTATGCAGTGCACTGGTCCTCCGACCGGTTCAGTCAACATAACCTGTACTTTTGTTTTGTTCTTGTTGCCGCCCGTATGTTCACCCATTCCCGACTATTTGGAGCATTCTGCTTTTGATATATTGGGGGAACACTGCAAGGGGGATACTCTCTGACGTCTCCCTTGCCGAGCTTCGGGACACTGCACGGTTCTTGACTGATGAGCACGCATTAAGCCCTAGTCATGGCACATGTAAATACTGACAGGCGTCCATCTGGAGAATGCTTTAGTAGGATGAAGAAGAAGCCTGCTCAAGACATTGGATACAGGCTCGTTTCGGATGTGGAAGCAGCAGTTGCCCGCAGCCTTCAGTTCTGTATGCCGGTTGGAAGCCCAACGCAGCTGCCGCCTTGCACTTCAGAAGTCAGTTTAGAACTGCATTCACCCATACCCCCACTTCATGCTTGTTCCAGTCCTTCTTGGGGCATTCGGGGATCCAGGCTTACCGGCAACATATTCGTGGACTACCGACGTATCGGCGTCCGCCGGCTTGAGGACTTGAAAGTGCTGCAGCGGTCTCGCGAGGCAAGCCTCTCAATTTGCATTTCCGTGTGATGTGGGTCGTTCTGGAACGCGGAGTTATAGGGCTAGGAGGTAGAAGATATGTCACCTGCGCAGTTTTGAAAAAACTGAGGCGTCATGTTACTCTGGGTACGCTTCTGAGAACAATCTGCAGGTATCCTCCTTGCGATCTGTGTAGACTGAGGCCATCCAGTCCTTGTCGCTAACCTCCTGCCGCGCTCTTTCACGTTCCCATTCAGCAGCTGTGACTCGCCTCTCTTTGGACTACACCAGGCAAGTAGCACTGCCTGCAGCGGCATGCTCAATGTGTGCTCTTGTGGATTAGCTATAGCTATGGTCCCGTGAAATGTCATGCGTAGAACTTTTTGTGGAAGAGTTAACATCCTGTTTTTCCTGTGCAGACGATACTTGCTTAGTAGCAGCAGGGATGGCAGTATCGCGCTGTACGATTTGGAAGCAGATGCTGCTTGGAACTTAAATGGAGGATTTGGCCCTGAGCCAAAGGTTTACCCGATTGGCTATGTGCAGAGAGTACCTGACAGGTGGGCGTAACGGGAGCGGCAAGTAATAGCCGACAAAAGTGTTACTCACCGGTTTCAGTTGCAAATGTTTGCGCAGCAAGGCGGTCTGCACCGTATATAGCCACCGTCTCGATGTTAGTGTTTGCAGACCTCCCAAACGCAACTTGCTCCCCTTGCGCTTCCAACCGGCATCTGGACGGGGAGTTATGAGGGGGCACACAGTACGGGATGACACAGGAAGGGCGTTTGACTTCGCTGGCGCAAAGAGGACTCAAGCAGGCCATTCACGATCGGTCACAAGTGTCGAGTTCATGCCGGGAGACAACGGGCTGTTCGTTTCTACTGGACTTGACAAGCTTGTAAAGGTGCTTCTGGACATGTCCTCAGAAACTTGCTTTCTACTCATTGCGCTCTTGATACAGTGTTACTGTGAACCTCATCTTTTGAAAGCCGAATTCGGTGGCCCAAATTGTGCATGGCACAGTTTTCCACGAACACGCTGCACCAGCTTAATTGCATGAGCCATTTGCCTGAAGGCGGTTCCATTTTCGTGCTGTATCGAAACGGGCAGGATCTTGTGTGCGTGCAAAATGATCAGATATGGGATACTCAGGCATGGGAGTGTGTTCTTGACATTGCTGTCGACAGTCCCATTCTGTGCTGTGCTTTCGACCGGGTTGGATTCCAGTCAAGCATCGCACTTAGCTCCAAATCACAATCGTCTGTGGACTCCATGGAGCATTCTGTAGAGCCCTCGGCACATCTTGCGCTTGCCGCTGGCTGTGAAGATGGCAGTGTCCGCATATTTGACATGAGATGCGGAGTTGCCCAGCAGACGCTTCTGGGACACAAGGGTGCGTGTTATTCTGCAGCTTGTTCCGGACCGCTTGCTGTCGGCCACTACAGAAACCTTCATGAGGGCAAGTGTACTGGTAGGCTGTGCATTTCTGAGGCTTGGCATCTTCGATACCGCGAGTTCCTGGGTGTGAGCGCAGGGTTTTAACAAGTTGCCTTTTTGCGATTGCCTTGCAGGCGCGGTGCTATCCGTAACGTGGGATCCGGCTACTCCATGTCAATTCTTTTCAGGTTCTTCTGACAAGTTAGTAAAACCACGAGTAAATTAGTTAAGTCATTTTTCCTACAGTTGAATAGTTTCTGAACTTGCGCGGATGTTTTCTCAGGTCGATAAGGAAGTGGGATATTCGGCGGAATGATGCTTGTGTAGTGATATTTGACAAGGGCAAACCAGATCTCGACTTTTTCCGTAAGCTATGCCCCCTGAACAGCGTATTTAGCTCCCTCTGCGGCCTTAGGAGATTCTCCCACCGAAGGTTGCATATGGTGCAATAACTCGGTTTGATACCGAATTTCGGCTTCCACGATTGCCGTTGGAGCAGGTGCTGCCATTCGTGTGCTTAGTTGATGCGTACGCTCATGTTTTGTTTCGTGGCTTTGACTAGTAGCCTGCACGAACATTGTTAAGAACGTCCGTGTTACACGCGTATGGTGTATCGAGTAATACTCGGCATGTGCGACCCGTGTGACAGGCAATCGTTGCTCGCAGTCATCTGCTTTTCGCCAATTACTGTATACCAACGATGTTGTTGGCGGAAGTTGCTCGGCTATGGAAGCTCTAGGCTGTGGACCTCTGGGACCACCGCCATCTACTCAATATGGTCTCAGCATTTCAAAGGATCGGGGTGTCCCGTTGCATATCGTGGCGAGGGCAGCGGCCCGTGCTGCTTTTGCCCAAGAACCTTTGTTTTCCTTACCGTGCTCGTCATCTGTGACTTCGGTTATTTCGGAGGCTCGTCAAACCGGAGCGTCGCACCCCCAGATTCCGAAGCACACAAAGAAACATACTCGGCATGTGGCTGATTTGGGTCGTGAAATCAAGAGAACAAGGATAGATGAACCAACAGAGCCACCGAATCTACTGCTACCGAGTAAACCAGTGCAGCGGCGTGATCCTTTGAAGGACCACCAGTTGGACTGTTTCACTCCAGAATATCTGCAATCAGAAGACGTTGTGGAAGATACCATGCGTGAACGGGATACCACAGTTTCGGCAGCAGTGCTGGGGAGACGCAGCTGCGGCGGTCCCACTGTATCCCGTGTATGTCGCTTCGGGAACATGGTTTGTGATGAAGCTCCAAATAACTGTGATGGTTTAGATGAATCTACTTTACAGACAGAGGGCAACGTAAGTAAAGTGAAGACAAAGAGACGAATTCATGCGGCTAGTACAGATTCTTCACCAAAATGCAGAGTGGGAGGCTCTACATCGCGCATCGGTGTACACTCCGAAAGTGCCAGTTTTCCTGCCCGGATCCCGATTTCTCTGGGACCTGGTCATGCAACGCCTGCACAAAATCAGCTAAATCAAGGGAGCGAAGCAGGGAAGACTGGTCGGGACCGTTGTAGCTCATTCACAGAGAGAGAGCCTGACTCTGGGGAGTCACATACTGCAATTAAAAACACCAGGCAGGCGCGGGGAACTGTAGGCAGGCCGGTTTGTCATGCTGATTCCCCCTGCGTTGAGAGCACACGCAGCTTACAAGGCGGTACTGCCGGCACATGCATCAACGGTAACTCCACGAGTGATGCCATTGCTTTAGGCCAGTTGCTTTGCAACCCTGTAGGCCCCCGGGAAGCTGCACCTTCATTGCCAGGAGGGAACACATGGGGAAATTTCGGAAGGCTTGAGGACAGAAGCGTTGATCAAATATCCTGTTTGCACAGTGATGGCTATTCAGCGAGTACATTTCTGGGCCAAAACGCGTGGTGTGAGATTAGTGCGCACGAAGGAGCTGTAACGTGCCTCGTGCCAACCCCAGATGGTGCTTACCTTGTTTCATCCGGAAGTGATGGGCGCATAAGGTTGTGGAATGCTTTGAGTGGCAGCCACTGCTTTGTTCACATGAGTCTGAACATCCCCCGCGTGAACTCTGTCGTTGCATCAGTTCAAGAACCCCGCCGTAGCCGAGGGCCCGGCATACCAGCAGGGCCAACGAAGTCAAAAACAGTTTCCAACAGATGCGGCTTGATATGGGGGATCCAAGCGGGCATGTCAAGAAGCGGCGAGTACCTTATCCACGGAAGGGGCCGGGTGCTATGCACATTCGATATAATGTCAGGAGCAGAACTGCAGATAACTGCGCCCGGCTATTCAGACGACATTGTTTGCGTCACGTGGAACGATGAGAAGAATGAAGCATATTCTGGTGCATGCGACGGTAGTGTCCTAATCTATGATGCTATGTGTGAGTCAATTACATGCCAAGTAGACCCAACTATATACGTAACGTTTTTTCCTCATCCTTGTACTTTGCAAGATTTCAGTTTTTCTGTGCCGCCTGTGTGTCATTTAATTGTCTTAGGCGGTTATACAAGTGAAGACACAGAGGAACTTGACGGTGAAGAGGGCGCAGCTGTGGATGTTACGCCGTTAGAATCTTTGTGATTTGAAACGCACCTCAAGTGATGCTGAAGGCTGATCAAGCTGTAGGACCCGTAGGATCCGTTTATTAAAGATTTGCGTTTCCCAGAGATAACCGATACGATGATCTGATGTCATATTCTGCATTTTTGAGTGGCTTTGGATGATGCGTGCTCGGCTGTAAGCAATGCCGTGTTTCATAACACCATGTCTTAACGTTAGTTGAAGCACAATGGTAAGGTTGCGTTCTCTTTTAAAATAGCCAGAATTGTACGCAAGGTTTTGACTACAACTTGTTTCAGCGCCCTGTAACTGCGCTTGCTGATTAACTCAATTGCATGCATTTTGAAAAAAAAATATTAGGTAGGTGTACATCGAGTTTTGGGAAAGATGCCACTTCGCACTGCCATCGCCGTTGCCGAAGATAGTGTTTAAGCTGCTACCTGAAAGATTAGTGCGTTAGCCGTTGTGAAAAGAGCCATTCAGAAACGCTACACACCTGCTCGGCCTCTTGAAGCAGTTGCGATACATTTCCGAGAGCCGTGCGGAATTCCTCGGTATCGGGCGCATGTCCGCGAAGCTCGTCGATCTTAGTGTGGACAGCAGCAATCTTGTCTATTTTCCTCTTGACTTGTTCGCGCTGGCTCCGAGTTTGAAGGAGCCTCGCTCCCGCACCGTGGAAGCTGATTGCGAATTCATAAGCCTTGTGAATGTCAAAGTTAGGTGAGTAGGACTTACAGTGACTCGACGGTTTCCAGCAGGGACAGGCTGCGTTTGCTAACGGTGTCCTCGCGACCATTCCACATCGATTTTCCCTATTACGCATTCCTAAGTAAGCTGCTATTGCCAGCAAGTGGCAACGTCGCCTCGTCCTTACATTAGAGATGCATTTCTTCCAGAATTTATCTTGATTTTCAATGCCAAGCAGGTTCCTGTAGTGAGAGTTGTTGCATTATTTCAAAGGGACTGCGACTTTTCTTTTGAACGACCTACCCCATCGTTTTCATTGCCAGTGACATATCCACCGCTGCCTCCTGGCGGAGGTCACGAGCTCGTTGGAAGTCTCCTGACTGTTCTGTTGCCGACAGGGCTGTTCCCAAGTCTCACAAATTTGCAATTTTTGTTTACTTGCCTGCCCGGGTGGCTGATTCCTAGGAAACACAACGATAGACGTGCAGTTCAATATTCAAAGAGACAAACTTCGCTTACAATCTGATGCAGTGCCCGTGGCAAGAGCACTTCAGGATTGACGTATTCGGCGTGAGTTCCTGCTTCCTTTGCGATTTTCATCGCTCCCTGCCAAACCAGATAGGTGTTGCGGGGATCTGGAACATAATCAATGTTAAGGGGATGAGGATTGGGTGAAGTTGCAGCAACGCCTTTACCCGCTGTACTCTCGAGGAATGAACGTTGTTCTTCCGTAAGCAGCCTTTCGGGATCTTTTGAAAGTTGAGGCACGGGATTGAGGAGCTCCAGCAATGTACCAACATATCCTGCATATCTTTCATCCAATACCACAACTGCCTTCCCCAGCATAAATGCGTCTCACTTCCTAGACGAGATGTGTGGTGATGAAGCCGTTTCGCGGTATGTTCGTGCTCCATTGACACCGCCGAGACGTGGCCGGCCACGAGGGGCAGGAGTAATATTGCTGCCTTCACCATTTTCTGAATGTCCGTAAAGCGACGAACAAGAACGAAGACTATATCTAATGAGGCACAAATGAGGCCTGGAACATTCCGAAGGAGAAAAATACACCTGACTGGTTGCCTGCCCAACGCCGTGCATAGTATCCCAGTGTAAGTACAGAGGCGTTTGCTCCCCCCAGCTCACTGTTCACTTCCATCAAAGTTGCGAATTAACGAAATGAGTCCTAATTAAACAGAAGCAAATACCACTATTATTCCCTTTGAATGGTTCTCTGACTGGTTATATAAACAATAGAGGCCTCATGCTCCGTGCAATTGCACTTCGTCACCAATCGGAAATATTGCACGGCGTGTGGAACCGTTGCCGATTTCCTAGCGTCAAACGGTCGACTGATCCCTACCTTCTGAAGCTAGGAAGTTGATGACGGTTGCACACGCCATGCAATATTTCTGATTGGTGACGGTCAACTGATCCCTAACTTCATGCTCTGCTTACCACTAACCGTGCCTGACAGACTATCCATACACTATCCCTCTGGGAAGCAGCATATTCTAAAAGTGACCCTCAGACCTTGTGCACTTAGTAACTACGTTAATTTGCACTCCGGTGTGGGCAATGCGATGCGTTGGGTACGAGCAAGGTTGTTGACGCCCCACGAAATCTGCAGTTCAGATTGGTTCAAAACTAAGAAACTTCCGCAAGGAACGCATATTTCCAGCTGGGGCCCGTCGGCCCATGCGCCCCCAACAGGCCTAAGGTCTCAAGCGGCCACGAGAGCATCCTTTGTGCCAGAAAGGAAGTCAGACCATTCTTGGAATGGCGACTTTGTGTACAATCTGGGTTTCCACAGATCGGGCGTCAGGTACCCGTATGTTTGTTTCAAAGCATCGAAGAGGGCCTGCAGTCAACAACAGGATATATTCCAGATATCCATGAAAAACCCACTGCATATCGGGAGGCAAATGTATACACGCGGCCGAACAGATTGTCGCACCAACCTATTACCGTACCTTCATGAAATTGCCCCTAGTTTTGGTTGAACCATTGGAATTCGAGAAGCAATCCTTAATGCCCGCAAATGCTAAAATCTTCTTGGTCGTAGGAGCGCCTACAATGTGAGTACCGCGAGGGGCGGGAATGAGACGAACGCGCACGGAGCCGCACTTTCCTGATACTTTCATGGGAACTGTATGGGGGTCACCGATCTTGTTGCCCCAGTAACCACGCCTGTTCAAAGACAAACCCACATGTGCACGTGCGTAAACGTCCTACCCAAAGCTTCCTCAAGCTGTCAGTCCCATGGTAATCCGCTACGCACTACGTACCTGACAGGTATGAGGCTCAGCTTGGCAGCGATGATTGCACCGCGTATCGCACTAGCCACTTCCTTAGCACACTTCACCCCCAAACCACAGTGTCCGTTGCTGTCACCAACAGCCACAAAGGCCTTGAAACGGGTTCTCTGTCCGGCACGGGTTTGCTTCTGAACAGGCATGATCTTCATCACTTCATCCTTCAATGGGCGGGAAGTGACTTCAGGAAGGAAGAAATGATCGATGATCTGCACACCAAATGGTCGGAAAAATAGATATATGCACACTACAGACTAACCCGAGGAACCACTTCAATGTATTAGTCAATGATGACAAGCCCTCTACACATCCGACGACTTGCACTGCCCGCAAGAGTCGACAAAGAAAATGCACGATCCCTCACGATGGGTGTTTGACAAGAGCGCGCATCAGACAGCAATTGGACAAATTCCTCCGTCAGTTTTCCGGAAGGGGAATACGTTTGTCATCATACGCGCGCATGAATGCCGACAGAAGAGGGCACAACCCATTTAAGGTAGGCGTTCGCCCGACGAACCCTTGAAAATGGGGCTAGTGGAGCTCGCGTACCTGGAATTCCTTGACAGGGAGCGAATGAAGGTACACCTCCTCAATTGACGTGATCTTCCCCGCACGGACAAGACGACCGAGCTTGGTAATGGGGACCCAGTCCTTCAGGTCATCTTCAGCTGAACCACGGCCACGACCACGGCCGCGTCCCCTGCCGCGTCCCCTCGGACCACCACGTCCAAAGCCACGTCCGAAACCGCCACGCTCTGAATCAAGCAATGCCAAAAACAACTCCACACACAGTTCGCAAGAAAGTGAACTCCCCACACGGCGTTCGCCCCAACCCCTGTGGAGGGGCAAAGGGAGGGGACGAATTAATCCCAAAATGATGTGCAGACAGAATGCTCTTTGAATTATCAAATCGCCTTTTTCTTTTAAACGAAAGGCACCCGAGCGACCCGACATAGCACCGTTGCCAAACAGTGTAACAGCTCAACGGCCCGGCGTTTAACCGCCAACCTCACAAAAACTTCCGAAGGCCAGGTGCATCATCTCAATGAGCAAACATATATACCTAACAAAACACTCCGTCCTCGATGACGAAATATTAAGGAACTCTCAACACGATCGAAAACCTCACGCATCCCCACATCACCTAAGGCTACGGAGCTTGTGCGTCTGGCAACAACTGAGGGCTCCTGGCAACCAACCGACCTGCCATTTTCGGAGGATAGCACAACACCTTCGAAGGAGATCCCCAAAAACGAGCAGCAAACTTTTGGGTTAGCCCTGCAGCCACCGTATGCCACTTGGAAGCCGCCGTGGAGTGGGGCGACCAGCAGCAGCGGCCCCCAGCAGCCTCCGTTCTCACGCTTGTACTCCCCCTTCAACCAACGTACATAGCAACACCTTGTATAATCGAAACATATAAAGTCACAGTTATATTCCTTACGACTTCTTTCTTTATGATGAGTAGAGATGAGTGTTCTAGAATTAACAGTCTTGCGCGCTTTCAAGACGTGACGGCTACCGGGCTGTTGTAGTGCACAAGCACTACATGGCCAACAGTTGCGGTAGCTAGCGTGCAAGATAGAGAGCTAGCACAATAGTCTATAAGAGACCTGAGGTTATATAGGTCTAGCTATAGATGGAATTCGATAATGTTAGTAGGTTTAGAAGCATATTAGAGGTGAAGCAGTTGATTTGGTACTAGGGCTGAGCAGCAGCACCTCGTCGCAAGAGCTATGCGCATTGGCGCATGGAAGGTAAGTGTCTTAGTTAGGTTAGGTGTGACTCGATATATTCAATTAAGGATATAGGTTTATAACCCCGTTGATGATTCGCTCGAGCGTCGCGCTAGCCAGCAATCCCGGTGCGAAGACACTTCTGGATCCACCAACAGCTTAAGCCTTAAGTATCTGTGACCTGCAAGAATAGAAACGCACGTGACAATGGTTACCAAAGGGCGACTGACTTCACCGCTTCTCTCTGTCCAGGCCTTCTGAGCACAGCGGAAAAAGATCCCGGGGGTGATGGTAAGAGGCCGTGAGTCCTCCAGAGTTGAGGCAGTTGGCCGATGTTTGGTCACTGTAAAGAAAATACGTACAAAGTATGTATTCAGCAGTGGCAGTGGTTAGGCTTGCTTGGCTTTGCGTTCGAGAGTTGCTGCACTGCTCTCTGTTACTCGGAAAACTCAGATGCAAACATAACCAGAGCTCCAGTAGATGCAGGCACTAGCAAAGCAGAAGAAAATGAAGCATTTGGCCCTCCTTAGCGAGCATGCACACAAATATCAACATATTCAATCACGTCTGGTTGACCCCACAATGTCTTGCTAGACGGTGACCTACGCGCGCCATAGCCTTTTGTGTCTGAGTTTGGTTAGTGTATAAGCAGTTCCGTGGTAGTCAGCTTTCCAGGGCCGTTCCACGGTTTAAAACCTGCCTTCTCGCTTCACCACTACACCAATATTTGTGCCTGGCATGCATACGTGCAAGGTTGGCTTGCAGCAGGAGTTTCAGGGGGGAGTGCTGCAGTTAACGCCAGCCTGCCCGCCCTCCGCACAGTTTCCATGCCATTATGCCGGCGTATCCAGGCCTTCTTTAGAATATGGGGGGTCAAAAGCCTGTACAGAACTCTCTTAAGCACTCTATATCGATTGTTTTCTATGAATGCCTCATGGGCAAGTGTAACCAGGACTCTAACTACACAAGCATACCCGCCTCTTTTAGATGCACGCGCTAAAGGGTAGACAATTTAAAACGGGTACTCGGCTTCTAAC